>JAIPMN010003683.1:4241-28901 GCA_020650975.1 Apostichopus californicus | reverse complement strand
GCGCTCTGAAAAAGTTAACTTTCCGTTGCTTGCAAGTGAAATTTTCTTCATGTCGCTACAAAATGCAGACAGTAATGAAATGTGATACCTTGTTATCTTTAGCTGGACATGAGATGTCCCTCGCTGTATCCGGTTTGTATACTGTGCTGTGGGTATTGACCGCAGCTGTATGTACTGACTGTAAACTAGTGTCTAATTAACGATGGTAACAAGCTGTGTGTGTATTTTCTGGGATCGATGGTGGTGTCTAACACTTCTGTTACACCTCATTCGTAACTAGGTCAGATTACCGGCATTAGACGTTTCTTTTTGCGCGAGACTTCACACCCTAAGCAAGTAGATAGAGAGAAGGTGCAATGATGCCAACGTATCAACAATGATTGATAAAACTTAGCTAGTGATACTTTCTACAATAACTTTGACAATTTAGTGCGTAAGTCAATGGGGTGACATTATATGGATGATGCTACCTTGTGGCAAGTAAGAGCATCGAACTAAAAAATAGTCTGGAACTCTCACACTACAATTGGAAAACGTACCAACCACGGAAGGTCATGTGACGTGCTCCCAGGTGTTACTAACATATGATTTAACCATTTGGCAGTTCGGAGAGATAAACCTTTCTATAGCCGACCGAACGCCACTATAACGGGCATTTACGATAAATTTGACAATATTTGCTCATGATGTGGATGATAACCTTGTTCAGATTTACTTTCCGTCTCATAAAAATCTTGGTCTGGATGGACCCTGGCTACTATTCAAACATCTAGAAAACGCTACTTTCGCAAGTCCACCTTGTTGTATGAATGTTTTTTCCCCCTGTTTTATCGTCAAACTTTCAGGACATTCAAGCAAAAGGGATGCTATCGTGACAAAATTCGTGAAATTCCGAGAGAATATGTAACTTATTTCAAAATTCTGCGAGCTTTACCGTACATGTTGGGACAATGCGATATTCCTGTGCAGCTTGAGGTAGCATACGCCCATTAAAAGCCCCATTGACTTACACACTAAATCACAAAAATAATGTGGTTTCTAAGTCTAGATAGAAGTTTTCACTAGCTAAACGATACCCATCACCATATAGCTGACAAATTGGCCTTTCATGGCACCATCAATTTTCCGTATCATGACCATGTAGATTTTTTGCTATCCGAGTCGGAAGTTTTCGTCACTTGTAAACAAACCTCTTCACTCAGTGGTAAACAAATTTCCTACGCTGCTCCTGGGAGGCCTAAAGGGGTCTAAAATTGCCTCAATTGACCCAATTTTCTCACCACATGTACTTCCATTCATGCTCTTCAACATGCAAGCCACAAAAAAACTAGATTATGATTGATAACAGGACACAAAAGATGTTCTCCTGCTGCTTTTGGCACTTTTCCTGAAACAGGAGAACAATCGAAAGCAAAAATTGTCCACCCCTCCCCTTAGACCCATCCCACAGGACGGCGATCATCCATGCCTGACGCCCCCCTCTAGTAGAAAATCCTGGATACGCCCCTGAAACACAACACTTTAATGAGTTCAGCGACAGGGGGAGGGAGAAGGGATTGAAGTGGTCGGTGTGGGGCGGGGGGGGGGGGTGTTTCGTGTGCATGGCTGTGGTTTGAAGGGAAAATCTGCACGATTGTTCTTTGAATTTGATTTACTAAAGAATAGAATAGAACAGAAAAGAACAGAAAATGTTATTAACAGTTTCTTCGTTAACTTGGTTTATACAGTCAATAATATTTTATTTCATGGAATTTTTGATGTGTGGATAATATTAACAAGTTTCATCAGTGTTACCAGATAAAAAATATATCTCAACTTATTACCGGTATTCCTGTGCAGCTTGAACTCAAAACAGACATTTCCCTTGTTCGTAACACATACCTTATAAGGGGGGGGGGGGAGGGGGAGAGGATGTCAGTATGTGGGATACAGCCCGGAGCAGGGTCCAGGGTCAATTACGTAGCCCTGGAAGTAAAGTGTTCCTTGATTTCACTATCCGTGTAATAAGAAGTCTCGGTTATAATTTGCCCATGTGGACTGTGTCTCCACGCTCTCAATACTAGTAATAACATTTAATCCATTATAGTTCGAATATATCGTAAAGTACCCGCAAATTTTATATCAAATATTACTGACTTTTTTTATTACTATTATTCTTTTTTATTCCGTTCATAATTTGTTGCTAATTTCAAGTAAAACACAAGCACACTCATGGTAACTAAAATAGTAATAATAATAATAAACTTATTGTAATTATGGTAGCAATATAACAATTTTTTATTATGATTAGTTTCCACATACTGCCAGTATGAGGGACATAAATGATGGTATAAACTGACTATACATATATAAACCCTTTACCAGATTTTCCTCTTGGACAAAAAAAAAAAACTAAAAAAATGAACAAGATGTTATCTGGTATTGATGATTAAATTAGCATACCCAGCCTGGGTCGGAGTATTATGTAAAATAAGATATAATGCATTTAGTGGCTTTCATGAATAACATGAAACACAACACTTTAAGGTGTTTGGCAACAAGGGGAGGGAGAAGGGATTGAAGCGGTCGGGTGGGGAGGGGGGTCTGTGTGCATGGCTGTGGTTTGAAGGGAAAAGCTGCACAATTGTTTTCTTGAATTTGATTTACTAAAGAATAGAACAGAAAAGAACAGAAAATGTTATTAACAGTTTCTTCGTAAACTTGGTTTATACAGTCAATAAAATTTTATTTCATGGAATTTTTGTTGTGTGGATAATATTAACAAGTTTCATCTGTGTTACCAGAAAAATATGATATATCTTAACTTATTTTTAAGGTTACTGTGCATTTAAGAAAGAAGCATTTATGCCTCAACTTCTGATCTGATGAAGTACAAATTCTTTCAATTTTTTTTTCTCCGTTTTGTAGAGAAAGTGCAGTGGGTTGTTTTCAAAACACGCTCAGCAGTTATTGAAGTCTTTCTTAGGAGAACAAAGAGCTCTCTTATAGCAGTAAAAAATAATACACATATCAATCTATTTCTTCGCATTTCTTACTTGGGGGGGGGAGGGGGCTACCAGAGTTTTTTTCAAATTAAATACCTATAGATGCCATTTCCAGGCACCTGACACCCAACAAGAGTACACAAATGCCCCCGTTAGCCTCGCGACTGCAGAGAAATGGAACAACCTTTTGCATATTGACCGTATCACATTATTTTTAACCTCCAGATTTCCACCTGGGGGGGGAAAGGGGCTGGTGCCCCCTGCGCATATGCCTTTATACCAGTTATGACCATATATTGGCATTAAATCATTTCCTTTTGATGTCTTTGTGCTCTCTTTATTCTCTTCGACTAAATATGAAAAAAGATAAAAAAGAGATAGCAACATTTGCAGCAATAAGTAAGATCTTTAAGATAATCTCAAGAGACATTCCTAGGAGGAACAATTATGTATTAAAATACAGACTCAAATGAAAAACAGACTCTGCAGGCCAACAGAGACAAATGTTTTGGTAAAAATAAGTCAAACTTTTTCAGTATATTATCATATTAAATCCTAATTTGTGTTGAGTAATATAAATCCCCCCCACCCAATTTTTTTGTTTTTCATTATTTTTCTCACAAAGCAAAGATACCTGCAGTGAAATCAATGGAAATATATCAGATGTTCATCGGAGCATAAATATATTATATAAACAGAGAAAAAAACACAGGAAGAGAAAACTGACGTTTCCATCAGGAGTTGAGTGGAGGAGGGTTGAAGCAAACCCCTTAAATGCTGCTTTGAAGTTTCGGCCGTGCAGTGTCTACTCTCTACGTCCTTCTTGTTCACTCCACATCCGTCGACTTACTTTCACAACAGGTCTTGGATTTTCACGGTTTTCCTGACGGCGTTGGTAAATCCTTGATTGAACTGAAACCAGAGCTTCCCCGTGACGAGCTTTTCTTCTTCTGGTTCCTTCTCCTTGGCCCTGCAGTCCGTCCCTGACGAGTAGGTAAAGAAAAGACAAAGAAGGCTGAGAAAAGCTGATTCTACCGTTAAGGACAGAGATGTATCGTCACTGACTCCGACCCAATTACTGGTCACACTGTGACAGTGACACCCATGTCACAATTATGGGAAAAACAGAGAGAGAGTTTGTTTTGTTGCCCATGTGTGATATCAATCATAAGGTCCCCGGTTCAAGTCACTCCAAGATTAATGTATAACGTCCAATTACAGAGTTGTTGACAATTCACAATTCATAACCATGGACGTTAAATATGAATCTTAGAGACTGACTTCGGTCAGCTTGCGGCTTTGATAAGCCAATGATAGCTTCTTCACGAGTTCCTGCTTGCAGGAGGATCTAAAATACATACAACCATATCACAAATGATGACACAGTGTACTTATCCGAATAAATAACTGCGTTAAACTTCCACATGTAATAATATCCCAGCGACCCAACTGCCATCAAGGAGGGACGTCTGACCATAGCGTTTCTTTTAAATTTATACTGTGATATCATTTTTCATTTTTGGATTTCTTTTGACACTCTGATTCCTACAAATGGCAGTACATATATGTAAGTGTTTTGGTGTAGTTACCAGCTGGATGGGTCTTTGCTTAGAAAATAAACAGAAATAACTGTATAAAGAAGCAACCAGTAGCCCATCCTGTCATAAATCAAATTAATCAAAACACATTTACACTAATTATTTATACAGTCATAAGGCATTTCAATGTCCGTTACTAATCGAATAAGAAACTGTCTAATATTATCCACCCTCTTAGAAAAGCATGTATGATGGTATTGATATGAAATTTTTGTTTGGTACTTAAAGGTGTGTTCCAGTGGCAGACAATTCCCACCATCTAACCCAGGGTTTCCCTAACTGTATCCCCCCCGCGAACCCCCTGTGGATGTCAGAACCCCCAACTTTTCAAGACACGATCTGAGTCATTATTATACTATAATACGCATAACAGTGCTTCGTAAAAGATCAAGTATCATATGCATGGTACGGTACTACTAGGGCAACATATGTGTATGGGACGCAAAAAGAGTTTGACGATAGGAACGACTTTTGTACATTACTAAATTATATGACATATCAGATGTTAGCCCATGAAAAAGTACTCTAGTTTTGACTTTCAGAAACGTCTCACGAACCCCCTGGGATGGACTCATGCACCCCCTGGGGATTCATGCACCCCAGTTAGGGAACCCCTAGTCAAACCGAACAGAAAATGTAACCCACTGTCAGTTGAAAATATCATCTCAATATTTTATTCCTGACTCAGGATATGTTAGACTGAATGCACCTATTTAAACTGGCTAAACCCTCGAGTTTTACGCTGAAGTAGAACACTGTAGGTTGTCTGAGATTTCAAAACAGCTAATGTTCATCAAAAGCTATTAGTAATTTCATACTTTTTTTATCGTAAACTTCTCGTTGATTTATCCTTGAAACCAGATACATTTGAAATGTTATCTTGGTTGCCAATATTCTCTGTTTTTAGAATGCTATACTATTTTCCTCTGTGAATAAGTGAATTAAATATTATAAAGACATCCTCCCCCCCCCACCCAAAAAAAAGGTTTTCGGCTAAATTGACGTGTCGACATCTTCGCTTTGCTGTTGCCAGATGCAAAATACAATAACATTTGACTATGAGGATGGGGTTTTGACCTAAAAATGCGGCACATTATCAATATTATAAAGAAAACCAAAATAAAAAGGATTTTGGATAAATTGATCTTTGACATCTTCGCTTTGCTGTTGCCAGATGCAAACTACCATAACATTTGACAATGAGGACGGGGCTTTGACCTAAAAATGCGACACATTACCAGCATTTTTATCAAGTAATAAACATTCAGCCACAAGAAATTCCATTAGCTAGTGTGCTTCCCACCATAACAACCATCTTAAATCAAACGTTTACTCTGAGTAGGTTTGTGCTTCTTTCGATACACAGGGTACACGACGTATTACCTGGTCTTGGTTTCTGAGGGATCTTCTTAAACCGACTGAAGAAGTTTATCACGGGCTGCAAGAGAAAAGAAAAGATATTTCGATATTTCGAAAAGACTATGTTTCTTCCTTCATCACTTAGCAGTAGATTTCCCTCTGGACTATTTTTTTAAAACTAAACCACAATCAAACTGGTGACAGCAATGACTCCTAAAAGAGAAGACGCCATTTTGTTGGGGGCGGCAGACACAACTAGTATTAACTAACTACAAACTATTCAAAACGATTTCATGGATACTTTAACCGATATGACTAGCATCGTTTCACTTGTGACAAAATATTGATGGAGACAAAAATACATCTTGAAAAGTCTTAGGAAGTAGAGAAAGCAAAAAATGTCTGTCACGATGGGTTGATATATCTATTTACCTTATTTTCGGATGTGTCTAGGAACTTGGGAGCCAATTTCTGTTTGTGCCTTGGAACGGACGATTGGCCAGGAACACTCGCGTTATCACCGGTGCGCTTGGAACTATGCCGGAGGAAAATCAGATCCAGAGACATGAACATGTGATACAGCATGTTTTAAGCTTCCAAAGGGTTAAAAACAATTACACAATCCATGGATTTGCAGATCTCAAAAAATCCCAAAATTTTGTAAACATGACGTCTACGACGTCATCACTCCACAGGCGTTATCATCATACACTAAACCGAGTTATGCGAGCCGTACTTTTTAGGTGGAGATCATTGCGACACACCTTTAGACTTCATTGACCCCGTGACCTTGACCGTTCTGCTATTTTGTGATGTCTGCACATTACAAAATAGCTAAAAGAGCACAATTTCATTTTTTAATGTGTCTGAAATGCTGGGCTACGTTCCTAAACGTATTAAGACGGTAAAGAAAGAATTAGAGCGAAGATCTTGTACACGTGATCAGCAGTTTTAGGTTGACAAAGTCTTTCAAATAATAACAATTATGAGTTCATGAAAACAGGAAATGGAATTTGCTTTCTGTCTTAGTCTATTCGGTACAAGAGAACAAGTAGAGATGTTAGTAAAACAAAAAACAAAACACATGAAAACTAGAGCTCCAAATGACACAGTAGCTCAGCTACAAAATTATCTGATTTCAAGGAAAATTGAACAAAGTATGTAATGGTTAGTTACTAGGCCAAGCTAAGAAACAAATCAAAGTTTTTCAACCAAGATTTCAAACCAGATTTGAGGAAAGTGGATCAGCTAGATGCTATCTGCTAGATTTTGATCCCATCTTTGTAAATGTTGCTGGAGCAGTATTCTATATCATTCAGATGACCTGAGACGACCTTTGACCATATTACAAATGAATCACCTTTTTGGCCCATTAACTGATGATCCCCATGGCCAAATAAAGTCACAATAACACAACAACTGGCAGAGGAGTAGGCTTTGATATGAATTTCACGTTTGACCTCATGTGACCTCAACTGACCTTTGACACCAAAAGTGAAAACAACTTTTATCACCAATCACTAACTGTACACTGTGACTAAGTGTGATAAAAGTCAAACATTAGCCCTAGGATGAGGAGGCTTTTGCATGAGTTCACTGTTTGACCTCTCTTTGACCCCAAATGACCTTTGACCAACTTTTTGCTAGCATGAGTATCAACCTTTTGATATGCGTCATTGCCTCACCAAGTGTGACAAGAAACGATAAAACAGTGGTCTTTCAACAACTGTTGACAGACAGATGGACAGACAGACACATTGCCATGACAACAGCTCAACTAGTTGAGCTAATTATACAAATTGAAGAAAAAGAAAACAATTAGCTAGTAAGGCAAATCAGCTAAGAGGAGATTCTAGGATTCTTCAAGACAACTTTGTTAGGTTTTGGAATATTTTGATACTCAACTTATTCATATTTTTCAGACAAAGGGATTATATTAATTTCAGCCACACCACTGTACAACCAGTTACTATGGCAACAATGCATACTAATCAATTTGCTAAGTTAATAAGAACTTCAAGTCATTTTCCTTTCTCTCAAGTTTTCCTCAAATATTCCTCAACATGTAATGTTTCACAAGAGGTGAATAAATTCACATAAATATCATGACCACTTGCATATCCTACCTTTTGTTGCCCGTTGCTAAGGGTTTTGAATCGGCCGAGAACGACCTCTCTTTTCGTTGCAATTTCTCTGTCTCGATCTAAATAAATGAATTATAATAGCACTTTTTACTTCATTTACAAAACAAAAGGAGGAAAATTCTTCGATTTAAAGCCAGTGATTACATGCACTTATTAAATGTAGTAATAATTCCACTGCTCATTAATTCAATTCATGAAGTATCAAACTGGACGAGTTGCAGTGGGAATGCCCATCAAGTGACTTATCTCACTCATACAATTTTTAGACTTATATCAAAGTCAAAAGTCTAATGTGATACAAAGAAGCTGATTGGTCAGCTAACAATGGTTCATGACCTGTGTTTATATAGCTTCTGCTGGTGGAAGTTATACAATATGGTAGAATGAGTTTAACACTATTAAACATTATCAGCTATTGCTTCTACTGATGACCCTGTTACAAACAGGCATAGGTGTAGAGAGGGCCACTTCCTCCCAATATTGAAGAGAGGGGGGAGGGAAGAAGGGGCAGGGCAGGAGGAATGTTTCTGCCACCACATATTTTCAACTAGAGATACACTCTACAACAGTGCTTAATCATGGATCCTTTTGTTGTAGCTAAAGGAGTAAAATGCAACTAAATGACAGAAATTTTAGTTTCATGGCCTGACTGATAATATGTTGATTTTGCTCAAAATGTCATCAAAACATTGACATTTCTATTTGAAATCATATGATCAATTTGACATTTCATGTATTTTTAATACTCCTACTTTTCAATTTTGTCCTCAAAATTTTGAGGGAAAAAGTCAACACTTGCATGAAACTTTGAATTATACAGTTTACAGAAAGTAGATTTCCAACATAAAATAGTCTAAATTGTCAATGTCCCATCTGGGCCACCCGTATAGCATCTACAAAATTTAAGTTCTTCTCGTGAATACCAGTGGTTTAAGCCTCCCCGCCCCCCTCTCACTCTTTGATAGCTTCCTACGCCACTAACATTAGAGATGAAACTGAAAGTTAACAGCTTTTGATAACGAAAGAAACGTACAATGCAATAGTGTCACAAATCAAGAGTATCAAGCTATTACTTCCACCGTACTTTATTGTATTATTTGGCACTCCATAGTTACTTGTATGATACTTGTGGCGTTGCCGGCCTTCCATACTTAGTGATTCTTCTATAGTTAGCATACTGCCAGCCGCCATTTTGCTGTCATGTACTTTTTTCCACAGTTGAACATTTTAGTTGATTAAAAGCTCTCTAAAGGTCAATTAATGGTATTGTTATTTTAACAACAACCATTAATAACCACAGCTTTCATTGACATTGCTCTAACATATTATTTTATCACAGACAACAAAGGCAAAGTTACATACTACTGCTTCTGCTGACAAAGTTGAACCAACACTCTCAAGTTTGAAACCTGGTATTGACAAATGTATGCTATTACAGAGCTCAACAAGAAATGCTATATCTGTATGTAATCTCCTTAGGAGGGGTAAGTAACAGACCATCATAGGGGTAGAATTGAGGGGCAATATTGACCCTTTGATGCAAAACCTGTACCAGTCAAAGGCACTTTCAACTTTATACGAGGTCTAGTTCTTTTCTTACTCCTTTATGTACAAACCTGTAAATGATATAAAAATTTGCTGTTGCTATGGAAACCTTAACGTATACATCTGTGCAGTGCTGACTGATGTTGTGGCGACTAAATACATAGAAATCTCACCTCTCTTGCAATTAGCTGTTTAGTTCCATACGTCAGTTGTCGCGTGATCGGTGAATCGCTGAAGCGGGTTACATCGTCCAGGTTACTGTGAAATGGATCATTTAATTTATTTAGTTAGTTTAAATACAGGGTCAAGTGTATTATCCTTGAAAGAAATATACAAGCACTTCAAGATCATCAAAAAAAACTCTTAACAACATATCTTGTTCAAGGTGAGTTACATTACAAGGTGAGTTACGTTATGCCACTAGTGAAACTAATGTACTCTAGAAGGTCCTTTCATCAGATTGCTAACTTCAAACTCGTAACATTACGTCTTGTTCAAGGTGAGTTACGTAACAACATGCCACTGGTGCAACTAATTTACTCTGGAAGGTCATTTCACAGATTGCTAACTTCAAACTCGTAACATTACATCTTGTTCAAGGTGAGTTACGTAACAACATGCCACTGGTGCAACTTATTTACTCTGGGAAGGTCATTTCATCAGATTGCTAACTTCAAACTTGTTCAAATCTTGTTCAAGGTGAGTTATGCATTCACATACTATCCCAGTAAAAAGTTACACAAGGTATTTTGTAATGACAACAGCTAGGAGACACAATTAGATCTTTGTTAAATACCCCAAAATACCATTTTCCACTCTCTATTTCAAAGAAATCAACTTTGCCGTAGGTCAATTAATTTACAAAAATCTTTTATGCGTAGACATGACTCACGGATCCAAGACGTAATTGTACTGGCCTTCCTTGTTACGTTCCTGATGGTAGGTAATGTTGTAAGCGATCATGATGTTGACCAGCTCCGAGAGTTGTCTCTTTTCGTGCATGCTATAGAGCTGGGTACTGACCTACACAGCAGAGAAGGAAAAATTTGACGTAAACAAAACAGAAAAATACGATTTAAGGAGTGTTAGCTCAGTGGTTAACACTGGTGCCTTCCAATCATAACGTCCGGAATTCGAGTCACTCCAAGATTAATGTATGTCGTCCAGTTACAGAGTTGTTGACAACTGACAATTCATAATCATGGATGTTAAATATGAATGTAAGAGACTGACTTTGGTCAGCTTGTGGCTTTGATAAGCCAATGTGGCTTCTTCGCGAGTTCCTGCTTGCAGGAGGATCTAAAATACATACATACATTACACTATCTGAGATCTAATGCATAAGGAGAAACGGAGAGAAAAGAACAGGTTTCATATCCTAGTGACATTCCTATGACATGACCAGAGTTTTATACAAATATGACAAATATTTATACAAATATGACAACTCCCAGACATTGATTCTATAATATAGCATATCTCCTTAAAGTCATTGAAGACTCGCCCAAACAGCCTGCAGCACTCTGAAAAAGTTAACTTTCCGTTGCTTGCAAGTGAAGTTTTCTTCTTGTCCCTACAAAATGCAGACAGTAATGAAACGTGATACCTTGTTATCTTTTATCTGGACCTGAGATGTCCATGTGGGTATTGACCATAGCTGCATAAATTGACTGTACACTAGTGTCTAATTACGGACGGTAGCAAGCTGTGTGTGTATTTTCTGGGATCGATGGTGGTGTCTAACACTTCTGTTACACCTCATTTGAAACTAGGTCAGATTACCGGCATCAGACGTTTCTTTGTGTGCGAGTCTTCACTACTTTTAAACGGGACAAGCTTTTTCTTAGCTGTTAAGGGAAATTGTTCATCACAAAGAAAAATCTCTCATATGTTAGCTAAACGATGATGGTTGGTGTGTTGTCTCCTTAAAATAAGCTACACATATATGTATGCTACATATATATATATAAGCTATATATATAGCAACATAAGCTACATATCTTAGCTATAAGCTACATAGCTATAGCTTAGCTATAAGCTACATAGCTATATAAGCTACATATATATAAGCTATATATAAGCTACATATATAAGCTACAAATAAGCTACATATATAAGCTACATATATAAGCTACATATAAGCTATAAGCTTCGCTATAGCTTAGCTATAAACTACATTGCTACATATATATAAGCTATACATAAGCTACATATAAGCCAAAGCTTAGCTATAAGCTACATATATATAAGCTACATATATATAAGCTACATATATATAAGCTACATATATATAAGCTACAAATAAGCTACATATATATATATGATATACTTGCCGGTCTAAATGTTGGTGATATGATGATCTGCAGCAGAGGTATGACATCCTTGACGGCTATTCTAAGGTCAAGGGTCGCCTTAGATCTTGGGTTAGCCTGACTCAGCATACTGTTTATATGGTTGATGATCTTCTGTTGCTTTTGACGGCTCTGTGAAAACAAATCGACACTTTCAGATTTAAAGTCTCAAAATACGTGTTTGCTGATGAATTTCGGAAAACAAACTAAGTTCCAAACCAGATTCAATGTTTCTTATTCTAAATGCACTCTGACCAGGTGGGTTTAATTGAGAAAAAGCTGTCAAACTTGAAAGAAAGAAATCTATTTTCTGTTGCCCTTATGGCGCGAACAATTTACTGTAAAATCACTGCGACCGCCTATATCAACATATTCATTACACAAATGTAACCTATATATACTAATACCATCCACTCTTTTGATTCCACATAGGACACGTCTGGAAACATCTGTTTATTCATTGCAATGGAAGGAAATGACACAATTTTGCAAGCTACATCGGTAAGACCGACCAAAAGAAAGATACTATTCAAGAGTAGAAACCTAACACAGACTAGCCATGAAAGTGAAAGTCCTATGCCTAACGGTCGTAAACAAAACAGAGAGATTTGATTGGCCCATGATCTGTTGGGCGGGGCTTGCAAATTTTGATTGTAGTTTGTAGAATCTAAAGACTCGTTAATAAATCTGGCGAATTTTATTCAGCTCAAATGTTTAACCACAGATAACTCAATAAAAATAATGAATATTCATAAGAAAATTGAAAATAGGACGGTGTCATTTTCACTGAGCTTTTAGGGCAGTGAGGTGGAAAGATTGAGACTTTAATGTGAAAATCACCAATTAATAAACCATCTCACATACCAGAAAGAAAGAATTTTACAATAGTCAAACCTCAAAATAGGGGTTGTGAAATTGTCTATTTGCAGTAGTAGTACTGCACAACATCTGCAAGTATACAACTATATATGGTGTACTGCGGCTCAGTGAGAAATGATATGTTAACTGAAGATATTGTCGGCTTTCTCATCTAATCGGCCAGTTTATAGGACAATCGTAATGCTAGTACCACTCCTTAAATCTCTCTCTCCAGCTTCAAAGCGTTCGTACTGTGCGAATGAACACACTCCAAACCTTTATCTAACAGACCGATGGGGGTATTCAACTATTAAGCAGAGTGGAATATTTTCCTCTTGTTGTCAAAAGTTACTCTCGCATCATCTGCAACCTGAATATCCCTAGTTCAATCCAGAGTAACTTGTAGGGGTCAATCAACAATGATGACACCCATTATGGGGAAGCCCCCATTTTTCTTCTTTTTTTCTTTTACTCACCTCAAAGTCCGCGCTGGGGTATTTTATCTGAGGACGGGAGACTGATGCAAAGAGCATGTGAAACACCACCGGCGTGAATGGTAGATATCGGTTGAAAATATAATTCTGGCTTTTCAATATCCTGGTGTTCAATAAATCTGTGAAAATTAGCCACTCTGAGGCAAGAGAAATCTGAAAAAAACAAACAAACAAACAAACAAAACACAGGGCATGAGATGTAGGGCCATAGAACTTTATGATATTGTTCAACTTAGAATTCACTTACTGAAGACTCTAAGAAGCAAAACATGCTGACATCAAACCCTCCCCCCTCCCACCCCCCCGTAAAAAAAATTAAAAGCAACCCAGCAAGAAATTAAGAACTAAATAATACAACAAGCAGTAGATGTTGCATTTGCACCCAATATTATTCCCCATTTATCATTATGGTATATACCTTTTAGGGGAAATTTTTTTACTATTTGCTTTGAATGTTTCCTGTATTTTAAATGTTTCCTGTATATTAATTGTTTCAATTCCTGTAAAGCGCTTCGAGCAGCGTTGCTGATGAACGTGCTATAAGTACTATTTTATTATTATTATTATTAGTTAATTGTTGCGTTAATATTATAACGGATGAAGGGTCGGTGAGCCTTTCTGGATTTCCTCGAGGACATTTTAATTAGCACAGAGAATTTCCAGCTGCTGTTTGGAACAACCCTCAGACAAATGGCGAACTGCCCGATATGTTATAACTCCCGATACAGAAAGGGTTGCATATGATTAACTAAAATGATTTAACAAAACTAACTTTAATACGCACGAGACAAAACATAAATTTACATTTAAATTGTGAACATGGTTGTCCTTACCGAATCTAAATGAGGGTCCTTAAATTTGACGTCGAGGTAATTTTCGTAGATTCCTTGGGTCAGCTTTGAATATTCGCCGCAGGTCATTGCCAGTGACAGTATCCTATGGAACCGGGATGTTTGAGAAGCTGGATTTATATTTGCCGGTTTCTCTTCCAGAGACGGCGCCGCTTTCCCAGTCTCTAAGTCATGTGGGTTTGTATAATGTTTTCTTCAAAAGGAGAACACAGAAAATCTCTTTGTAACAAATTAAAAATACCATTGCATCATCCACACCAGGGGTTCCCTAACTGGGGTGCATGAACCCCCAGGGGGTGCGTTTCTGAAAGTCAAAACTAAAGTACTTTTTGTTGAACTAAAATCTGATATTTTATATAATTTAGTAATGTACAAAAGTCGTACCTATCGAGTATCGACAAACTCTTTTCGCGTTCCATACGCATATGTTGCCATAGTAGTACTGTACCCTGCATGTGATAAAAAACAGGAGCATCCGTCTCATCGTGTGTGATGGGTGATCGATGCTTGATACAATTCGTGAGCTGATCTTGAAGTTTCCAAATAAATATTTGTTCATCTCATTTTATTTTCTCATTACAATATTACACTATGTACTTGATCCTTTACCAAGCACTAATATGCCTATTATAGTATAATAATGACTCAGATCGTGTCTCGAAAAGTTGTGGGTTCGTGGACAACTCTGACATCAACAGGGGATTCGTGAGGGGGATAAAGTTAGGGAAACCAATCATCTAAGTAAGAACAAATTTACAGGCAGCCCTTCCTCTCTTCCTAAAAGGAAATATTTGTTTACCTCTTTGGTCTAGGAAGTTGAAATATTTCTTGCCACGTAGCAAAAAGTCCTTTGTGCTGATCCTTCTGTCCAACACTGACAGAGTGTATCATAGAAAGATTCACCGATCTGCCTTGACGATGAAGAAACTGAAAGAAAAAAACACAAAATGAGAAAAAAAAACAAAAGAAATGAAGAAAACAACAACATTATCGCTTGAGTGACTTTTGAATATGCATTCTAAATAATGCATAATCAGCAAGTGGTGACAATTTACCCAGTGCCATGTTGCCAATCTACACATTTTTCTAATAGTAATAATAATAAGAATTGTGGGTAATAATACATGTTGCCAGATACCTTGTTTGTAGATCAACGTATATATGAGAATAGATCTTTTCTTTTTTTAATAACGAGTTGGACACAAGCTATAGAGATCTTTGTTCACATAATCCCTACGGGACAGTCCAAGCTGCATAAAAGAATATTCATCGAGTGTTAGCTCAGCGGTTAACGCCGGTGCCTTCCAATCATGAGGTCCCCAGTTTGAGTCACTCCAAGATTAAAGTATGTCGTCCAGTTACAGAGTTGTTGACAATTGACAATTCATAATCATGGACGTTGAATATGAATCTAAGAGACTGACTTCGGTTAGCTTGCGGCTTTGATAAGCCAATGAGGCTTCTTGGCGAGTTCCTGCTTGCAGGAGGATCTAAAATACATACATTGATGAATGAAAGACTGAATGTTACAAGCTGATGTGAGTCAAACCAGTCTGCAGGACTCTCAATCAACACATGCTTGACTTACATTACCTCCATAATTCTACAAGCAAAGATCGCTCAGACAAACCTGCAAGGTATTCAAACAGGATCTGATATCGTTCTCAGCTTTAGAAGCTAGAGCGATCAGCGAAGTCATGTCTGTCTTCAGGCTATTTTCACGGGAAATCTTTGAAAGGAATAAAAAGCAGAAATCCACGGTTAGTGCAGGAAGCGTTGCTAAGGGAAGCTATGTCAATATCAGGTCATATTGAAACCATCAAAAGTATGAATGGAGCATTGGTTATTTATTAACTGCATATCCATCTCGAAAAAGGGAGTGTATCACTAGATAAGCCCAAAAGGGTTTCTTGATGCACTTCCTTTCACATTCCATAACTCTCTGTATTCACTACATTTGTTGTATACATGTTGTGAAAAAACAAATAAAATAAACGAAACGAAATCCAGAAGGCAGCAAAATAAAGATAAGCCTTTATACTAGATCAATAACAAGTGGCTCAATGTCATATTGTTATTATTATTATTATATTATTATTATTACTATTATTATTATTATCATTATTATTATTATTATTATTATTATTATTATTATTATATTATTATTATTATTATTATTATTATCATTATCATTATTATTATTATCATCATTATTATTATTATTATGATTATTATGATTCTGATTATTATTATTATATTATTATTATTATATTATTATTATTATTATTATTACTATGTATTTGATAGAACACTCCACCTGTTACATACCTGTTGCATTCTGGAAGCCAACCGGGCAGAAAGGGTAGGTGGAAAATGAGATACATAGGCAATCTGACGCAACGGTCGCAGAGCAGGTACATATCTGGAGAGATCAATGACACACCCATTCAATTACCGTTGTTTTAATTTGTGACGACATAGTATCAACAACAATCGTGACAACAAGAATTGCTCAATAAAACAAGTTATCACAGTGAAGTAATAAGAGCTGAAAATAACAACTTATTTTAGTGTCACAAGAATTGTTTGAAATGACAGGGTAACTACAGTATCACATATATAATCTTTAAAAAAAATAGCAAATATTACATCATGCCAAATCACCAAGTGGTGCCAAGGTGACCGATTCCGATTTAGCCGAAAAGTCCACCAGATTGTTCCATTATTCGAAGACGAAGTTACAGAAAACATTTAGCTTTTTTACCCATTGCTGTCTAGAAGTTATGTCCCTCTGAAAGTTCTTGCACAATACTATGTATTTCAGTGAAAAATGTTGCCACGTTGATTTTTCCACATTTCTGTATGCTGACATCATACAAAGAACATTTAAAACTCACAGGTCATTACAAATACAAACAACTGGACGTTGAAGCAACTGCTGTTTCTTCTTCTTCTGTCCCGATCCTTTGGCTTCTCCCCTTCTCGCTAAATTCACGAGATAATTTATCGTTGGCTGAGGAGAATCATAAAGGAAGAGAGAACGAATGAAGGAGGAAAATACATTCAAATCGTTAGGCAATTATCTGACAGATAATGGGAAAAAAATGTTTTTTTTTCTTTCAAAAGTAGGTATCCTGTAAGTTTATGATTTTTAAGGTATGCTTTGGATCGATTGTTAACAATACTACCACTAAACGCATGACACTAAGATACAGTATACATACACCCCAACAAAAGTGGACGACTTTAATATTTTAACAAGTTTTCATCACAATTATGTCTTTGACAAAGACCAGAGACAATTACGGTTGATTCAGTTGATAACTTGATATCCTCTTTTGTTGTTGTTGTTGTTGTTGATCAGTTCTGACAACAAAAAATGTTATTTGCTTCATAAAGTGTCAGATGAGATGAACAGTCATGTCCCACAGACCAACATGACCTAATGCTAGGATTAAAGATTAATACGCACCCCCCCCCCGCCCCATGGGCATAAAATGACCAAAAAGTCAAAGAAAAGAATACCATTAATTGTGGTTAAAACTAGAACTTTGTGTTCAGTGGGCAGAGAAAATACAAGAAACATATACAAAAAAAAATTTTTTTTAAAAAATTTAAAAAAGGACTCACGACTGGAGCGCCGTCGATCTCATCGACTATCAGGCAGTTTGGTTTCTGGTCCTTCATGAGCACCGACTTCATCTGAGTGGCAGATTCTAGTCGGTTGCGGAACACATCCAAACTACGGTCATCGCTGCAAGAGCAAGGCGAGAAAGTCAGATGGTTACATGTCTACTTGAAAATGACACAACAAAGTCTATTAAATATTAGAATCATCGCTTAAAATAGAGAGATGTGATATTGATAATTTAGCATAAAACAATAAACGATACAATGAACTGATTTATAATAAGAAAATGGAAGAAGCACTCACAAATCATAAGGGGAGTGTTAATTAAGATAAAGTTAACCATTGTCAATAATGGAAGAACCAAGTCAGTGCTTTCTTGGCCTGTGATGCACTTATTCTCATGAGGTGCAAAGCTGGACGACAGGGGGTGGGAAGCTAATGGCATAAAAATAAATTTTCTGAAAGAGTAGGTTCATCCACAGCTGGTAAGGGAGAGGGGGGAGGGGGAGAGGGGTGTGCACTAAAGGGTTGTTTTCCCATTTGCTACAGGGTGTGAGTGGTAGAAAGTTTTATTAGGCAAAATAAAAATAAGTACTATAAACACCAGAATAGACGTGTATTAATGTAATCGATGTAGACTATTAACGTTATAACTGTTCTAAAACAATACAAAGTGCAGTAATTAACTGTTTAACACAGAGATTAATTAACAAGAGATGACATATCAGAACATATATACAAAAGTAGAAAGGAAATACTATATAATAATATATATTTGCACAAATGACCTAAGTCAAGAGTTCGATGCTGAGGGGGATGCAGCATCATGCAGCCAGGCTGCATAGGCATATGTATAGGATGCATAGGCTGCATCAGAGGCTGCATAGGATGCAATCTTCTGTGCAGTTTACAGTTTCATACAATAGGCATTGTAGTTTCACACAATAGATACCTATTGTTTGATATTGATTCAGCCAGGCTGCGTCTGTGCAGTTTACAGTTTCATACAATAGGCATTGTAGTTTCACACAATAGATAATGCTGGTCTGTCGTGATAATCTCTATTGTTTGATATTGATTCAGCTAGGCTGCGTCTGTGCAGTTTACAGTTTCATACAATAGGCATTGTAGTTTCACACAATAGATACCTATTGTTTGATATTGATTCAGCCAGGCTGCGTCTGTGCAGTTTACAGTTTCATACAATAGGCATTGTAGTTTCACACAATGGATACCTATTGTTTGATATTGATTCAGCCTGGCTGCAGCCGCAATTTGCAGTTGCCACAGCTTTTCTTTGTGACACAGTGCCTGATAGGATCAACGTTTATCAAACACGAGAGCAAATAGAACTTTAACAAAAACAAAAAAGGTATTAAAAATAAATGCATAGGCTCAACGGACCGATACCGTCAATTTCATCAACAGGAGAAAAAAAGATTAGGCTTGCTGTAAGTTGAACGCTAAGAAAAGCTGAGTCATGCGTACTGCACCTTGCATTTATTTCTACCGGATGGTAACCGGCGTGATGAGCTATAACATGTGCTAGGGTGGTCTTCCCAAGACCAGGCGGTCCACAAAGAAGGGCCACAGGGTGTATGGGTCTTTTATGCTCATCAAGTTCCTGAAAGTATCAAAACAACAACACTTTCACCACGTCATAGAAATACAAACAGATGTTCGAAATAATTCGTCCGAAAATATATATCGAGATTCTAATCGCCCTAAACTTGTGTTATAAATGGGAGGTACAATTCCCTCATCATCAATGTTTGCCTGGTATATAGGTGACGGGGAAGAAAATGATGTCACACTTTTTAATTGCCTAAAATATGACTTTTTGACAGAATTTTAGTCTGAACATGACACAGTCCAAGATAATAGGGCAGACACTGCCGTGGTCAGTGACATAGGCGTAGGAGCCCAATTTGATTTGGGGGGCTGTAACGACTTGCCCGAAAAATACAACCAAATGCGCTCTGCGCGCTTTCAACATGTTCATGTGCATATCATATAGGCATGCATCAGTTATTACATTGTATGCCAATAACATACAATCATTTGCCGTGTTATTACCCTTCCATATTGTTATAATTATTGGGGAAGTCGTTACAATAATAATGATAATAATAATATCAGTTTAACCATTGAAAAACACATTGCAAATTATTTTTCTTTTAGTAGGTGCCCGAAAAATTCTCAGCATATTGCCCGAATTTTCCAAAAAAAATTTGGGTTGGGGGGCTGCTGCAGACCCCCCCCCCCGCCTCCTACGCCTATGGTCAGTGATACTCGTAATGAATCCGGTCGCGGTCGTTAAGAACGATGACAAAATAGAACTTTAATATAATTTTTCTTATGTTTGTTGTTTACGAACTCACCTCACTCAAATCACTCGTTGGGAATTTCTTGAAGTTTGGGTTGAAATTCTTGTTTGCTTGTTTCTTGATCTCCTGTGATTTGCTACTTTTAGCCTTCTTTTCTTTCCCAAAAACCACTTTATCCCACATTTTTAACCAAAAGAGAATGTTCCTGTTGATGCCCTGAATGAGGGGGAGGAAAAAAAATCAACAACTTGTGATGCTGTCGCACTTATCAAGCCAAAAAATTTGTTGTAAAATATGCGAGAAATTTTTTCTGTCGTATGTTGAAGTTCATCGGTATGTGGGGTCATCATCACGTGCTCCAACTGTTAGCGATGCCAAAACTTGCTAGACATTTTTAAAAGTACTACTTTTCAGAGTGGTAGTAAAATGCTGGCTGAAACATGAAAATTAGTGACCATTATTGGAATTGCTAGCATATTTGGGGGTAAAAATGTAGTTGGACGCTCTAAACGTCTCAAAGTGAATCTTTTGTGTATGTTTTTACGTGTTTAGTTTAAATTTTGATATAGAGCACTCAATCGTGGTCGTAAGGCACCTCGTCAAAACCTTCCCCCAATACCCCCCCCCCAATAGGAGCATCAGCAGCAACATAATCCTGATGCAGCTAGGATGAACCAACATCAAGCAATAGAGATCTTGGCCGACCTGCAGTACAAGTGGTGCAAAAACTGCATCCTGGCTGCATGCTGCTGCATCCTGGCTGCATTCCGGCTGCATCCTGGCCGCTGCACCCTGGCTGCATGCGCTGCACCCTGGCCGATGCCGCTGCACCCAGGCTGCAGGCCGCTGCACCCTGGCTGCAGGCCGCTGCACCCTGGCTGCATGCCGCTGCACCCAGGCTGCAGGCCGCTGCACCCTGGCTGCATGCCGCTGCACCCAGGCTGCAGGCCGCTGCACCCTGGCTGCAGGTTGCTGCACCCTGGCTGCAGGCCGCTGCACCCTGGCTGCAGGCCGCTGCACCCTGGCTGCAGGCCGCTGCATCCTGGCTGCAGGCCGCTGCTTTTGCAGCTCTCTCAGCCATCCTACGTTTGATAAAACCTTTGCCTCAGCGACCAATCAAAGGAAGATGTGACTCTTGCTCTAAGTTTTCAGGCTTCCAGCCAAGGTATGTCTTACATCGTCACTGAGGAGATCCGTGAAAAGCCGAGGAGCGTAACGATCCACCCACAAGTTGCTTTCGTTCTGTTCTCCTGGGCTCATTCTGTCTGCTTCTTCAGCAACAGCTGCTTCACTACTGAAAAGTTGAAGAAAAGAAAAAAGTCAGTATGGATATTAGTTTATAGCTACATTTTGGCATTCTCACCACAACAAATAATATTAATAAATATAATCTCAATAAACCCTGCATGTAATCAACAGATCTGACCAATCTTGAGATTTCACAACTATTAAAAGCAGTTTATACAGACCCTTCAGCGCAAGACAGAAATTCTGTATTCTATAATCAGAATGCCTTGAACCAGTTTTTGTGATTCCTTCCCTTATTTCACATGGAACCATTGAACGACGTAAAAACAGCAGACAAGGTCGTTAAAATCAATAGGGTGCATCTGCATACTAAATAGTTCATTTTCACAATGTATTTCTTAGTTAATATCTTGTTCACAAGCCTAGGCTCCACACTCACTCACACATCATAGATACCTATTACCAGCAAGGAATAACAGCATAAATGATTTTGTTTGCCATTTGGAAAACCTTTCAAAGTTTACGAGCTCTCTTTTCACATAAAAGCTCTGCATGAAATCAAGAACATAATGTTGACAAATGTTTGTTTTTTAATAAAAAATGCCACGATAAGTACCCAGAATTCAAGTTTAGAACAGCAAATATCAACAACCAGTGTCTTGGATAGGTCTCATAAAACTCTATTTTACCTTGTGAGTGACTCTGTTAGTTCTCTTGATTCTAAGATCAACTTTTTATGTCTCTGAAATAAAGATACAAAATAAGAAAGAGAAAGAAATAAAATGAAACATTAAGTAATATAACACTCATTAAATTAATAAAATTTTATCAATGCCTCGAGGACACCACAGCAATTAAACCGTTCAATTTCGTGACCAATACTTGGTATCGTAAGATATCTAGTTGCAATTGGACGTAACCTTTCACATTCCTTCTGCCTGCAAGACATCCAAAACTTACAAAGACTGCTGAATTATAAATCCGTAGAGCAAGTTGATTTTTCTCTGGAATGTCTACTTCTAGCAAGTACCGTCCTCCAGTTAGGTCGATGACTTATATGGAAGGCCTTGCAAACAACCATGGAGAGCCAATGGTGCCTAAACCTTTGTCCCATCCCCAAACAGACATGCTGGGGTAGAGGGGAGGGCGAGTGTGAAAACTTCCACAGCCTATAATAGTTGCTTTTTTCTGGTGAAACTCGGCAATTTTAATTTGATATTCTACGAAGAAAACAAAAGCTTTGCGATTTGTTTTCTTTTCCTGTTGTTTAATTTACTTCTATAAATATATATAAAGTGCTTCAAGATACTGTGGTGCTTCTGAAGTGGCTCAGCTCAGTGATAGAAGCACAGCAATTGTAAATCCGCGATTCACTGGCTTAGAAACCTGTTCCAGCCAACATTTTGTAGCTCCTTTCAAAGTTGGCTTATAATTTCTCAGACAGGTTTCCATTTTGCAGTAATTTATAAAAACCCTGTGAGGTCAACTTGAGGACCCACCACCACCCCTCCCCCCTCCCCCCCCCAAAAAAAATGTTTTTTTTTTAAAATCTTTCTTAAAACTCTGGCAGGAGCTACTGTTGTGTCATCTTCCAGGCAGACAATCTTTATCATAAACTCAAAAGAGATATTTTGGTCAAGGGCAGGCTTGATCCAACAATATTTTTGTACTGGTTGTGGAAGGGGGATGAAAGGCTGTTGTCTATGGGAGGTGTCTAAATGGATGGGTGACCCCTTCCCTTTCGAGAAATTTTGCTAAATGGAGGGAGGGTGCTCAGATGAATAAATGGTGCAATGTTTTGCAACTTTTGAACAATGCAGAAGTATTTTAGACTTTCAGGTTGTAATGCAAATACATGTCATGTACTTATTTAGAGTGCTCTGGAATAATTTGTTATATTCTATCTGCCAATGCCAGTAAAGAAGGTGGGGGGGGGGGAGAGGAGGGTCACAGAAGTATACATCCCAACCTGCGGTCATGGGACAAGCTAACTCATTTCGTCTGGCAATTGGCAAAGCATTATAACAACTTCAAGTATCATGAACTGGATGCACAAGTTCCAGGTTTGTTTGGCTCAGCTTGGATTTCAAAAATACAAAAATGTAGTATTGTCCAAATTATTTATTATTATTACATTTTTACTAATTATGTTTTTTCTTGGGAGATAAATACCTCTTCCTCTATTTGTTGTCGAAGTTGATGGATAGATGTCCGGAGGAGAGTCGTCTTTCCAGCACTTGGGTCAAAGGTCACTGTGCCATTCTGTAAGACAAATATTCACAAAGATCATTCATGACTGGTACCAAAATGACATTGTTAGGTATTATACAATATGATATGACATTGTTAGGTATAATACAATATGATATGACATTGTTAGGTATAATACAATATGGTATGACATTGTTAGGTATAATACAATATGATATGACATTGTTAGGCATAATACAATATGATATGACATTGTTAGGCATAATACAATATGATATGACATTGTTATGTATAGTATAATACAATATGATATGACATTGTTAGGCATAGTACAATATGATATGACATTGTTAGGCATAATACAATATGATATGGCATGTTAGGTATAATACAATACGATATGGTCAAAGTGTGGTAATACAATGTTGTGTGCCAAACAAGATTTTATTTTCACACCTTACAACACCCCTAAAGTTTCTGTGGGAGTGTGATTCTTAGCACACCTGGAATTTCTTTAAAGGACCAGGTCCATGGAAGACAGTTTGAAATTGTAAAGGTCGCCTTTGGACAAACCTTAGAAACGGTCTTTTCCAAGTCCTCTTCCTGTTTCCTCAAGAAGACTCTTTTGCCATTGCTTCCCGTCACTGTGATGGACAATCCTTCCGGTTCGCGATTCAAGACGCACGACTCTCTCTTTGCAGGGGACGGTGATCTGTCTGTGGTTTCCTTGTTACTTGTTGATTGAGACCATGTGTCCTTTTGAACTCTTCTAATTTCTGTCAACTCTTTCTGCATCTTTATCCTCGCCAGGGTTTCCAGTTCCTTCTCCGGGGATGGGGGAGGTGTTATCTCAAAGTCCTGCTCGTCTCCGGCCTCGGGAAGCTTACCATCTTCGTCGTGTCTCATCTTCTTACAGACAGGAGATTCTGGATATGAAAGAAAGGTCACACATACACACACATTGTCTTTAGCAGGAGATGTAATTTACTTACTCTGTAAAGCTCCTTTGAAAAGGATATTCTTTATTGCTGCTGATTGAAGTTTATTGCCTAATAGCCC
>JAIPMN010003682.1:33735-55761 GCA_020650975.1 Apostichopus californicus | reverse complement strand
TACACATGTACTACTATGTATAGATGGTGTGTACCTCAATGTACTCCTATGTATTTACACATGTACTACTATGTATAGATGGTGTGTACCTCAGTACTACTGTGTATTACACATGTACTACTATGTATAGATGGTGTGTACCTCAGTACTCCTATGTATTTACACATGTTCTACTTTGTGTAGATAGTGTGCTCCTCAAGTGTACCCCTGTGTATTACACATGCGCTACTATGTATAGATAGTGTGTACCTCAGTACTACTGTGTATTACACATGTACTACTATGTATAGATAGTGTGTACCTCAATGTACTCCTATGTATTTACACATGTACTACTATGTATAGATAGTGTGTACCTCAATGTACTCCTATGTATTTACACATGTACTACTATGTATAGATGGTGTGTACCTCAATGTACTCCTATGTATTTACACATGTACTACTATGTATAGATGGTGTGTACCTCAGTACTACTGTGTATTAACACATGTACTACTATGTATAGATAGTGTGTACCTCAGTATTACTGTGTATTAACACATGTACTACTATGTATAGATAGTGTGTACCTCAGTGTACCCCTGTGTATTACACATGTACTACTATGTATAGATAGTGTGTACCTCAGTATTACTGTGTATTACACATGTACTTTATGTATACATAGTGTGTACCTCAATGTACTCCTATGTATTTACACATGTACTACTATGTATAGACGGTGTGTACCTCAGTACTACTGTGTATTACACATGTACTACTATGTATAGATAGTGTGTACCTCAGTACTACTGTGTATTACACATGTACTACTGTGTACTTCAATGTACTTCTTGGTATTACACATGTACTACTATGTATACATGGTGTGTACCAATGTGCTGCTGCATGTCATTCATGTGATTCATTCTAGATAGTATGTAATTAAATTGACTCTTTCTGTATTAAACTGCATTTACAACCAGTTTGAAACCTACATTTTACTGTTATCGCATGGACCTGTCTGTGCTATCTTTCTATTAGATTTATCTTCCAGTCTGTTTCTTAAGAAAATATTACACCCTCTCTAAATTTGATACAATTACTTACACACAGTTGTTTTTTGTTACCGTGGTAACATTCTTTGTTCTTACTTAATAGATCTGTCAGTTACCAGACTGTGGGACTTGCAGTGCATGTAAGGACATGGTAAAGTTTGGTGGCACTGGTAGGGCAAAACAAGCATGCACCAGTAGAAGGTATGTATCCCCCCCCCCCCTCCATCACTCTCTCTCTCTCTAACACTCCAAACCTCTCCTTAAATTAAAGACAATTCTATAGAGGACAATATGAAAAGCCTTCTCAAAAACATGACTTTCTTTCCATGAAAAAAAAGTTTGTAGCTGTTTCTTCAAAATGCTTCTTTGCGAATGGTGCTGTCAGCCGAAAGCATCTCCTTACAGGTGACATTTCTCATCTTCATAACACTCTTGGTTTTATAATTGATGTCTTTTCGTTTATTACCAGATGTCCAAACATGGCTGTACAGGACGCAGATGAGAATGAGGAGGAAGATGGATTGATGGATTCACAGAACTTTAAGCCGAGGCCAAAGAGAGTGACCACACCTAGTAAAAAGAAGAAGCGAGTAAGTAGAGTGCTCATTTATGAGTAATTTGTCACTGATTAATGAGCCGTTGTGTACCGTGACTTAACAATGTACACTGCATGACTGCACTATATTGACTAATCCTTGGCATATATTTAGTGTTTAGATTGTCCACGACATGTGTTATAATGAGGCAAGATAAACAGAGAGGAGAAAAGTGCAATATCAAACCCCAAAATAATTGTGTTCTGATTAGGGTTACATTTTCATGAGGGCTTCCCATTACATGCCAGACTTATGTTGATGTGAATGGGGCATGAAGGGAAAAATTTCATCAATAATTTGCAGTTTAGTATAAATATTGATTCATATAGTCGTCTATTTGCTGTGTTTGCTAAGTACGCTAGTCTAATGGTGAAATCTTCAGGCAAATCTGTTAAATTTCAACTACATGTTTACATGGATTGAGACTTCAGTTGATTAATATTGTTTTTGAGACTTTCCTTTAAATATCTGAAGGAGTTAGTATACATATGCTTGAGTTTCCTAGTTGCCATTATTATCGTCCTCAATTTAGTTCACTGATTGAATCAGTGGTTCACTTCAATTGACTGATTTCTTTCTGTTTCTTTGCTTAGTGGAAACTGTTTCCCATCACTGAATCTATCTTTGTACAGTAAATGGCAATTGATATCTATCTGATTTCAAGTGATATTTTAAGTCTCCATGGATGGGTTTTGGGCTCCAAACATAGATAATTACATTCATTATTATCTTCATTATTATATATGTATATCATTTGTGTAGAGTGATGTTGAGTGGGTCGGAGATCCGATCACCATCGAAGAGGACCGGGCTTACTTCTCAAAAGTGTTAATCAACAAAGAAGAGGTTGGTAGATAGCTCTATGTTTGTTTGTTTGTTTGTATATAAACTGATTTTCAATATCAACACTCATGGACAGTGTGTTAGAAGACTACATGATGTTGTACAGGCCACAGTGTCATTACAGAAAGTAACAGGTTGCGATGTATATATGTCTTCACAGAGTGCAATGAAACGAAACCAACATTGGTTGAGAAAGTGGTCTTAAAGTGAAATGTTCAATAATCAATGAAATTTTGAGATGCAAAATATATACTTTAGTGACTTTGCCCATTTGGCTGTTGAAGCTCTGTGGTGAATGCTCAGTACTGATATTTATGCAAGAAAGACAAGATTCAGTCAAAACTAAATATACTTTCCAAAAATATTACAACTATCTTGTGATAAAAATTGAAAACAGAGAACAATTAATTGTGATGTCCATCCTCTTTTTTTAGATCTCTCAAGGAGATTGCGTGCTGGTTTATCCCGACGATCCATCTAAGCCTGTGTTCATCGCTAAAATAGTTTACATGTGGCAACAAGAGGATGGGGCACAGATGTTCCATGCTCAGTGGTTCTTGTAAGTTAATACCTATACTACATGCCCAGTGGTTCTTATAAGCTTATACTAGATGTCCTACACCTCAGTTGTTCATGTAGGTTTGTAACAGATCTGGCATGTTGATCTGCATCTGGACTTGTGTGAATTAATCTAACTTTGTTTTTCAACCTGACCAAGAACAGGATGTATCAGATGTTAAAATGGACTGCTGCTTGGTAATCTATACTCTACTTAATTGATCATTTCCAACTGTTTATATGAAATGCCTCTTTAATGGAAATTTTCTGTCACTGGTCTTGAGCATTTATTAATGAAACTAACTTTTGAGTGATCTTGGAAGAGAAACCAATTTCTGCTCTACTCTTGGATCATGAATGCTTATTGATTGATTGATTGGCTATTTGCCAGGTAATGTACTGATTGATTGATTGATTTGGTTGGCTCCTGCCTTGATAGTAATTTGATTGATTAATTGATTGATGGGCTCCTAAAATTGCTAGATGGGCTGCTGTTTCCTGTTCAGGTAGTATTTTGATTAATTAATTACTTGATTGATTGGTTGGCTATTTGCCAGGTAATGTACCAATTGATTGATTTGGTTGGCTCCTGCCTTGATAGCAGTTTGATTGATTAATTGACCGTTGGGCTCTTAAAATTTGCTAGATGGGCTCCTGTTCCTGTTCAGGTAGTACTTTGATTAATTGATTACTTGATTAATTGGTTGGTTGGTTAATGGGCTCCTGTTAATTTTGTTACTGGTTGGGTGATTGATTGGCTGCAATCCAGGTAGTGTTCTAACACTTTACATTCTTTTACATTTTTTTTACGTTTTATATTTTTATTTATATTTTTTATATTTTTTTTTCATTTATATATATTTTTTTAATTTTTTTTTATATATTTTATTTATATATTTATTTATTTATATATTTTTATTTTTATTTTTATATTTTACATTTTTCCAGGTATGGCTCAGAGACAGTTTTAGGAGAATCATCAGATCCATTAGAAGTCTTTCAAGTGGATGAATGCCAGGATACATATCTGGCGTCTATCTCCTGCAAATGTGAGGTAAATAAAAAATCCACATGATTCATAAACATTAAATACCTCAGAAAATTGAGAAGAAAGAACTACCGTAGAATCCATCATCGTATAAGTCGTACAGGAATTAAAATAAGTTTCAACTATTGATGTACTTAAAAGCTTCCTTATTTTTTAAAGGTCATCCGCAAACAGCCATGTAGTGATTGGTTCATGATGGGAGGCTCTCCAGATTTCGACTCAGATAAAGTCATTGAAGTTGACGATGGAAAGACGTTCTTTTACCAACTTTGGTACCAAGAAGCTCTAGCTCGATTTGAGGATCCACCCGTTACCGCAAGACCAAAGGGTGTTCCTCGATATCGATTCTGTGACTGCTGTATCAGACTCGATGAGAAACATCTGGTAAGATCGCTGGTTAATATAAAATGTGACGATGAACATCTGTGTCGAACACTGGTTTATTCAGACACGATGAGGAAATATCTGTATAGAACACTGGTTAATTCAGACACGATATGGAATATCTGTATAGAACACTGGTTAATTCAGATGCGATAAGGAATATCTGTCTATACAAACACTGGTTAAATCAGATGCGATGAGGTATATCTGTTTAGATCACTGGTTAATTCAGACACGATGAGGAAATATCTGTATAGAACACTGGTTAATTTAGATGAGATAAGAAATATCTGTCTATACAAACAGTGGTTAAATCAGACGCGATATGGAATATCTGTATAGAACACTGGTTAAGTTAGATGCGATATGGAATATCTGTTTAGAACACTGATTAATTCAGACGCGATAAGAAATATCTGTCTATACAAATACTGGTTAGCATGAGACTGGATGAGGAACATTTGGTAGGAACAATAGTTAGTATACAACTTGATGAAAAGCATCTGTTATTTCTTGTTATTACTTCATCGAGGAACATCTGTTAAAACAACTGGTTAAGGTCAGACTTCCATCAAGAACATCTGTTTAGGAACTCTGGTTAGGATGAAACTTGATGAGAAACTGGTTAATTGTGGTAAACATTAGATAATAAGCAGATATACTGTTAATACTACCATGGTTAATTGGTATTCAACTTGTGTCCTGATGCCCAATGTCCATAAACAAGTTTTATACACCCTTAGGGAAACTAGTTTTGTTCTCATCGTCTGGCAGAATAGTTACTAATAATCTGCTATTCGTTGTTTATTATAGCATCAAGAGAATTATATTCTGGTTCTCGTTTTGTAGCATACTAAGAAATTCCATTTTATTTTTAAAACTTTATTTCTAAGTTTCCACTTCAATTTGATGTTACTGACACCTTGATCACAGCGTACAGATCGTGATGGTTGCCATGGTTTTAATATGTGGCTCCTCAGGTAAACATTTTCTCACAATTTATTGTACACAGATGGAAACACCACGGGTTGGTGTGGAGATAGACAGCCCAAATGGAGACACGACTAAACTATATTACAGGTAGGTTTGATGCTGAATTAAAGAGTAATGGAAACTCTCTTCAGAATAGTTGGATAATTTGTCCTAAAATGCGCTGACGGTTGCTTCATAGCAGCAGTGGAACAAATCTAGACAAACAAATTATTCTCTGCCTTTACAGTTTGACTTGAGCCAATTCAGACTGTGATATCTGATTAGTTAACCATTTCTACTTATTACCCTTGTAAGTACCATGTCCAGCTGTTAAACTGGCCAGGTGGTAGCTCCATGGGTTACTGTTATATTAGTTGGTCGGCTGTTTATAATAAGTGAGAATGTCGTATAGATGGTTTCTATGGATTTATTCATACTTGACTTAAACGTATATTATAAAAGGCAGTCGCCATCTTCACCAGCCCTGATGAGGGCGCTGTCTCTCAATCACATATCATTACAGTTACCTCCTAGTCTAATATCATGTCGTCTGCTAGCCTTGTGCCGTTATAATTATATTGTTCTGTATGGCATGCAACTTTGACAGTAACAATTACAAAACAAGTGTTATCAGCATTAAGCTATTTTGCTGCAGGTTTCATAATTGATAATTCTTTTTCATGCTCCCTTTCTTCTCAGTTCCTGCTTTATGAAGAATGTGGAGTATAAAACTGGTGATTCTGTATACCTGCTTCCAGAGAGTATCTCCTTCAATATTAAGCCCAAGCCCCCTCCAAAGAAAATACCTGCAAAGAAAGATCTGGTGAGACTTACTGCAAATTCAGATTCTTATGTTTAGAGGTCGGAGGGGAGGGTTGTGTGTAACTTATGAAAGGGATTATTCAGTGGAAAAATTTTGTTTTAGAAGTTTGCTGAAATTCCTTCACCAGTAAGTTAAACCTTATTCAGATTCGGGCAATTATATGATTGTATCTGCAAGTATCAGAGAACATGACATCATTATAATAATTGAACTTGAACCTGTCAACGTTTTGTTGTGATTGCTGTGCAAACCATTTATCTACAAAGGAAGCTAATATTCTTACAAGAATTTACTCGTTGACGAAGTCCATATTAAGTCATAGGACTTTGACAGGTTAGCAACTTTCTTCTTCATTAGCAAACGATCTTTGGAGGCAAATTGTTTGCCTCTATATGGCAATTATTGTATTGGCATTAAGAACTGTGCATATAATAATTAATATATTAACATAAAGATTAATGTTTTGGCATTTAAACACTGATTACTAATTAACTTATTTCTTATTAAAATCTGTCATATCGTTTATAGTCATATCAAATACTGATTATTAAGGATTACGTTTCACCTTAGGATGAGACTGAATACCCAGAAGCTTACAGGAAGAAGACCGATTATGTCAAGGGCAGCAATCTCGAGTGCCCGGAGCCTTTCCGCATTGCTAAGATTATCAGTATCACTAAACGGAAAGGCAACGAGGGTATTAAACTGAAAGTAAAGAAATACTATCGACCAGAAAACACGCACAAAGGCATCACCGCCAGCTACCAAGCAGACCTTAACTTGTTGTTTTACAGCGATGAAGGTATGAACCTTGTCATATCAATCTTATATCAAGCCATGCCATTCAGTTTCCTCTCGTGTCATAACCCTTTTCTATACCAACCTATTTATCCGACAAAACTCTTGTAAAGACTTGAGACCCTGCTTCATTAACAAAAAAGTACTGCTCTTTGGACCTACCCGTAAAATGTGTGACTTGTTTAGATCATTGGTGTTGAAATCATAGCTCACAATGAATTCCTTAACATGGGCTGTTGTAACTTGGTTAGACAATTTAACTATTATACTTTCCATTCTTAGTGTTTGGTGGCTAGCTTTAATTGCTAAGGTGAGTGAAATAGTTCTGTTTTGCTGTTCACAGAGGCTGTCGTAGACTTTGCTAGTGTCCAGGGCAAGTGTACAGTAGCCTATGCAGATGACCTATTTGAATCGGTAGAGAGCTATTCTCAAGGAGGACCGCACAGGTTCTACTTCCGAGAGGTGAGTCAATGTTTCTTGTTTACTTTTTCCATTTTATTTCAATCTGTCAATCATTTTCTGGGTTGGGCGAGTTCATTCTTCCGTTGCCTTAAATCTCACCAGAGGCTAAAGAATTTGTGTGCATTTTGAGTGCGAATGTGATACTGTGGTTAATTGTAAATACTAAAACACAACAGTGCATCTGTATACAATGACCTTGGATTTGAAAGAGGCCAAAGGTCATCAGACCTTAAAAGGCAATTTGGGTATTTACACATGTGGCACTGTGCATTATCCTGCAAGAAAAATGTCAGCCGAAGTCGAATTAGTGAGAAAATGGTATGGTATGTAAGACCAAAGTATTTTGATGTCATTTAAAGATATTTGCCTATTTTCTTTTAATCCTTTCTGATTTAGGCATACAAAAGCTCTACTAAATCTTTTGAAGATCCACCAAGTAGTGCCAGAAATACTAGTCTGAAGGGAAAGGTAAGCACAGTGAAAGTTTTGACTATAGGGAGCTATGGTATGGTATCTATCAGCTAGCTGAACTGTGTGTTTATGTATGGATTCTCGACCCCATAATATTTTCCTGACCCAGGCCCCGGAATGTAGCCTTCTCCTCAGGCCTGCATCTGGTCTGCTTCCGAACAGTAATCAATCTCAAATGTTGATTTATAATTTTTTATTTAAAAGACATTTTGTGATTACTTGAAGATATTAGAAGATCGACTATATCTGTAAAACATAATTTTGGAAGGTTTGACCACTTCTCAACAAGGTTCTTAGTAATCCCATTCACAAGTAAGCAGCCTCAGACAACAATAAAACAGTAAACTCCCTGGTGCTCATCTACTCTCCAGCTATTCTAGTTTATGTCATTGTTCCCTGAATAATAGGTAGGTTAGGTTAGTTTTAGGTAGGTTAGGTAGGTTAGGTTAGTTTTAGGTCAGGTAGGTTATTACTATTTGGTGGATTTCATTTGTTTTTCTTTTCTTTTTTTCTTGTAGGGTAAAGCTAAGGGTAAAGGGAAAGGGAAAGCCAAGGGCAAAGTGGCTGAGGAAGAGAAAGACAGCAAGGAAGAGCCGGTTGAAATCAAGAAATTGAGATGTCTGGATGTCTTTGCTGGAGTTGGAGGTAAGGAGCCATAATTTTGACCTATTGTCCTTTCTTGGGCATTGTGTTTAGATTAAGGAAAGAAGCGTGAAGAGATCCCTCATTTTATCTTATAGTGTGATATTTTGTGAAGCTCAACACTGTTTCTGTGATGTTTTGTGCACAGAAGCCTATCATGATATTCTGTAGCGGCCTACACTGTTGCAGGGATCTTTGTTCATTGATGCCTGTAAGTCACTGGCAGAGATTGTCCATCGATCTTTAGCACTGCACTAGTACACGTACCTGCGCACAGCTTACATAACATCACAGGATATTACATTAGCATGGAATACAATGTTAAGAGTTCCCTATTCTACATGGCTTATACGTAAGAGTATGCTCAAATAGCTGCTGTAAATATGTTTATTGTTCTACTACACAATTAAGTTTGATATCCAGTGAAGCAATGTGCATATTCATCGAATGAATAATTGAAGATCGGCCGGGGCTCTGTACTGTTGTAAGGAATGTGAAGATGGTACAAATGGACTTCCTTGATGGAGATTTTTTTTTCTTATGGTAATAGAAAAAGACATTTAGTTATATATGTCTGCAGGCAGCATAAGTATGGTTGATAGGATATGAACCTACATATGGATTTATCTGAATTACTATGTATGGATAGGTTATCGCTTGGTACAGCATGAGTTCTGGGATATTTGTAAACTTATATTTGGTTTTGCTAAAGTAGTATATGTCAGTTCTGCTACATTGCATTGATGTCATACATACCCAAGGCAGAAATGTATGTGTGCAGTTAAAACTTATGGGAAGTTTACTACATTTCTCTATATGTTTGAAGTGCTAAATTCTCAATTCTAGCAACAACATTCATCATCACTGAGTAAGTGTGCCTTCATAGTCACTGAGTAAGTGCATGAGAGGAATTGTCCTGACATGGACAAAAACTGAATGGGCAATTATATTGAATATTGAAAGTACTTCAAAATACATCTTCTAGAAATGTATTTGTTTTGTAAAATACCGGCAGGTAATAGATCATAGAGCACAGAGAGCACCAGTTTATTATGTTGCCTTTATGTTCTTCATGTTGCCTTTATGTTACCTATATAGTGCAGTTTATCATGTTGCCTTATGGTGCAGTTTATAATGTTGCCTTTATGTTGCAGTTTATCATGTTGCCTTTCAAGCACTTTGGCTTTAATGAGATTACATTTATTTCACTTGTATTTAGGCCTGTCTGAGGGTTTCCATCAGGCTGGTGTTTGTGAACCATGTTTTGCTATTGAGATTATCGAACCAGCTGCCCAAGCATTTAAGCTGAACAACCCAGGAACAACAGTGTTAACCGATGATTGTAACATCCTACTTAAACTGGCAATGGAGGTGAGTAGCAATCACTGTTGAAAGGATGACCATAACATCAAGGAACATGAAGGAACTTAGAAGCATCTTAACTATAGCATTGTCAATTGTAACCAAGTTACAATTTTAAAACTATATTAATATGTTAACATCCCCTACTTGCCTTTTCAGCGTAGAGAGCTTCTAAACAAATTTGTAAAGTCATAAAGAGCGACTATTTAAATAGTACACACTTGGGTGTGTGGGTTTTGATAATCTTACCAATGACCAAGGGATAAAGTTTGTGAAGGTCTTGCCTTGATGAAAGACTCTAAATCTTGTTTTTTTTTTTAAGTCTTCCAACAAACAGAAAACAGGACATTTGATGTGGTCAATATATCGCAGCAATCAAAAAAATTTTTTTAGAAGTATTTGATGTCTCAATAAACATGCATTCATAGTGTAAGGAATAAAAATGAATATCCCTCCTGACTAATCTGCATATCATTACAGATAAAGAAGCTAATTACCTTCATGTCTATCATATTAGATTCAGCTTAAAAGCCATAGTTATGAATTGATGTCATCTCCAAGGGTGCACATGACCTTAACCAAGTATCGGCTACATCGAAGCTCCAATCTAATTTTAACAAAAATAAAATAAATGGAGGACATAAAATTATGATATGTTACTTAGAAATTGCATTTGACATGCTTGCCCCACAATGGCTGCATAGATTGAGTTGTCACAACTTTCTTGATGGAACTGGTGTTGTTTCAACTAAATCTTATAACATTTGCAGTCAAGTTGGACAAAAAATGGAGACATGATTATCTTCAAGCGCCAGTGGATATTAATTTGTTTTTCTGCAGGGTCGGAAGACCAATGACGTAGGTCAAAGGCTCCCTCAACGTGGTGATGTTGATCTTCTATGTGGTGGACCTCCCTGTCAGGGATTCAGCGGGATGAACAGGTTCAACTCTAGAGAATATTCCAAATTTAAGGTTCGTAGCTTTTTCCCAATCGGTTGTAGAAGGACTGCTACCCATGACACTTCATATCGAAACTATTCAATTCCTTCCATATTGCCATGTTTCCAAGTATGATATGTCTAAATACGTGAAATAATAAAAACAACCTTTCTTGCAAAGAGTTGTCATAGTAACACAGAGTAGTGATGACTGTCCATCAAGGAGTATATCTGCTGGCTTTCAAATTGTAGTTGAAAGTTTAGTGTGCTGTTATTTCCAGCCTAGACGTGATACTTGGAACAGTGGCCATGTTTGGTGTGCCCTCGAAAGCCCCGATTTGTGTAATACCTATAGTTAAATCTACTCATTCACCAAAAGTAACTGTACAACTCATTAAGCATATTGAAATTCCAATGTCAAAGTGTCACTTAATGAATATTCATTACCTAGAATTTCTTCTAATCCATACAGAACTCACTAATCGCTTCCTACCTCAGCTACTGTGACTTCTACCGCCCTCGCTTTTTCCTCCTGGAGAATGTTCGTAACTTTGTCTCATACAAGAAGAACATGGTTCTCAAGCTTGCCCTGAGATGTTTGGTTCGAATGGGATACCAGGTAACAGACTTGAATTGCCAATCGGCGTTCAGTACTGCTATAGTCTCATGCACCAGTTATTGTGTAAATCCTTTGTTTAATTGACTATTTTATTGTGTCCAATTACAGCACAGTGAAACGACAGATCGAGGATTGTTTTTGGTAGTTTTTGTGTATTTAGTATGTGGTAATTCAAGACTGTAAACCAGCAAAGGCCTAAATTATGATGTATCTCCTGGATGATTTTTTTTTTTTTACCCAAATGTTAGCAGCAAAAATAAGCTTTCATGATGTAATGGTATCTCTACTTATCCACGTGGGTGGTTAGTAATCCATGTAGGCATATGTGTGTAAATATATTTACATATCTGACATTCATATAATAGACCTATGTGATGCAAATAACATTTATAAATCAGCCGGTCTGTCTAGACATCCATCCATCTACACTATGTAATGGTATTGACATAAGCGCCCGTTTGGTCATCCGCCCATGTTATGTCTACATGATGTAACAGTAATGATTTCCTAAAAATTATTTGCTAAAAATGATTTCCTAAATGATTTCCTAAAAATATTACAATAGATGAAAACAACAATTTCCCAGCGTTGATTGATAAACAAATTAATTTGCCTTTCTGTCTGCAAGATTTGTTGAAAGGCTCTTCACTCTTGTTGCATTTCTCTTCCTCTGTGTAGTGCACATTCGGTGTCCTCCAAGCTGGACAATATGGCGTCCCACAGACTCGTCGCCGTGCTATAATTCTAGCAGCAGCACCGGGTGAAAAACTACCCATGTACCCTGAACCTCAGCATGTGTTTTCTCCGAGAGCCTGTCAACTGAGTGTTGTCATAGATGACAAGAAAATAGAAAGCACCATAGCCTGGTCCACCTCCGCCCCCTATCGCACCATCACTGTGAGGGATTCCATGTCAGACCTCCCGCCGATTAAGAACGGTGCCAACAAGTTGGAGATATCTTACGATGGAGAACCACAAACTGCATTTCAGAAAATGGTTAGATTTTAAGTGTGTAAGCTTTAATATTAAGCATGAACATCCCCTGTTCTCATCAATGGACAGCTCGGTAACAAATTAGCTCATAATAGCCCATGCTTTTGACATGCCTTGTTAGCCCTATCTTAAGGTTGAACAATATATTTATAGAGCCATCCATCCTATACTAAGACTGATTAATAGAGCCATCCAGCCTATACTAAGGCTGATTAATAGAGCCATCCAGCCTATACTGAGGCTGATTAATAGAGCCATCCAGCCTATACTAAGGCTGAATAATAGAGCCATCTAGCCTATACTAAGGCTGCTTAATAGAGCCATCCAGCATATACTAAGGCTGATTTATAGAGCCATCCATCCTTTACTGAGGCTGATTAATAGAGCCATCTAGCCTATACTGAGGCTGATAAATAGAGCTACCCAGCCTTTACTGAGGATGATATATAGAGCCTTGCAGCCTATACAAAGGCTGATTTAATAGCCTATACTGAGGCTGATTAATAGAGCCACCTAGCTGTATCTGTCATAAATGTGTGAAGGCTTTGATAAACTAATTATATTTGCTTCTTGCTGTGAGATTAGTTTGTTTGAATGTGGTTTATTATGCATGAAGTGGACGTCAGTTTTTATTCACATTCTCCAACACTTAAGGAATTACAATGCAGGCGCATAGCCATGAATTTGCCAAGGGAGGGGCGAACCTGTAGGCAAACTATCAGAGCCGTAGATTCTGCATTGCAAACTATCTAAGCGTAGTGCCACCATGAGTTGGCGCTACGCGTACAAGAAAATTTTGGCTGAAAATGCGTCCCAGATCGCTGGAAATGGCACTTCCCAGGCCTTGTAAGTTGCATCTAAGCTAGAAATTACTATATCTATATCTATATCATAAAAACATACAAAAAATATGCTCAAGGGGGGCGGTCGCCTCCTTTGCCCCCCCCCCCCTTGGCTATGCGCCTGTTACAATGGCCCCTTTAACTTGCAAATAGCATACAAAATTCTCCTCTTAGTCTTCTGTGCCATAAGATATGACAGACTGCAGAACGTACAAAATCTTCATCTTAGAGTGACGAACAGACTCCTTTGTTCACATTACCTTTCCATCTTCAAGTCCCATTGTCTATCATGAAGACCTTAGGTGATTGTAGCTTACAACACACAGCCCCTCCCTTGTAGAACACCATTCCTGTTCAGTTAACATCATTTGACTCGCTCAAACAGTTTAAGCATGCCATTAAAATTTATCTTTTTTCTAGTGATATTAATTGGGTCATTTAAGATTGTCACCTGTACAGCCCATTGAGCTTTGAATACTCTGGGTCTTATCTCTGGAACAAGTTACCAGATCACATTCGAACATGCTATAAACTTTCTACTTTCAAAAGTCTACTTAAGACCCATTTTTTCACTTGTTCTTTTGTAAATTAGTTTACTTTCTTTGTAAAGCGCCTTGAGTAGTGACTTTTGTTACTGATTTAGCGCTATATAAGTCTCATTTATTATTATTATTATTATTATTATTATATTGAGCAACCTGCTCATGTTTGGATTCTGTGCTATATTGGACTAATGATTAGTGTTTTTCTTCATAGATCCGTGGCAACCAGTACCAACCTATCCTGAGAGACCACACCTGTAAAGAAATGAGCCCCTTAGTGGAAGCAAGAATGAGGCACATACCACTGGCTCCAGGCTCCGACTGGCGAGACCTGCCAAACATTGAAGTCGCTCTCAAAGATTCCACAAAATGCAAGAAATTGTGAGTTGAAAACCTTCAGAGAAGTTTCTTGCAATGTTAAGTTAACCTTTATCCTGAATCTGATTGGCCTGTGGTAGGCAATCTGATAGTTACAATGGGAGAGGCAATTTAAAATACTTCACACTAGTTTATTCCATCACATTTTGTTTGGTTGCTAACTGGAGATTTCTTGAATTTTTGTTTTCTTGAAGCTAGCTATAGTGTTATCCTAGAGGATCCCTGTCTTTTAGATTTTCCTTGTCACCTACAGCAAGCCATTTTCCCATCAGTCATGATAAAATCAATCCCTATTCTTATGAGTCAGGGAACACAGTGTAAGCTACTGATAGAATTAGAGGTTAATACAACAATTATTTCTGACCTCTGATAAAGTTTATTGAACTACTGGCTGTTTATCTTAGCACCATTAATTACAATAAAAATAAAATAAAACTGTTAGCAAACTGCTTAACCACTAGAGAGCCTGTGTAAGAGAATGTGTAAAAGTAAGTTGGCCTGACGTTTCGATCCTAGGTATTGTCCTCAAGTTAAAGGGTGTGAAGACTCGCGCAAAAAGAAATGTCTAATGCCGGTAATTTGACCTAGTTTCGAATGAGGTGTAACAGAAGTGTTAGACACCACCATCTGTCCCAGAAAATACACACACAGCTTGCTACTGTCGGTAATTAGACACTAGTGTACAGTCATTACATACAGCTGCAGTCAATATCCACAGCAGAGTGTATAAACGGTAGTACAGCGATGGACATCTCAGGTCCAGCTAAAGATAACAAGGTATCAAGCTAAAAACAAGAGAAAAACTTCACTTGCAAGCAACGGAAAGTTAACTTTTTCAGAGCGCAGCACACGGTTTGGGACGAGTCTTCAATACCATTAAAGATTATTTTATTATTATGGTCCATTCTTGTCACCTATTTACAGGAGGTACACCCACAGTGACGAGAGAAATGGTAGGCCAGCTACCGGTGCATTGAGAGGGGTTTGTTCCTGATATTGTCCTCAACTTATTTTATTACAATGATTATTTTATTACAATGGTCGTTCTTGTCACCTATTTACAGGAGGTACACCCACAGTGACAAGAGAAATGGTAGGTCAGCTACCGGTGCACTGAGAGGAGTCTGCTCCTGCGCAGAAGGAGGAAGTTGCGATGCGGCCGATCGTCAGTTTAATACCTTAATCCCCTGGTGTTTGCCTCATACCGGAAACCGTCACAACCACTGGGCAGGGCTTTATGGGCGATTGGAACAAGATGGCTTCTTCAGTACCACTGTGACTAATCCCGAGCCCATGGGGAAACAGGTAATTGAAATATTTAACAAACTACAGATGATAACATCATTAAGTACTGTCAGGTTCTGTGGTGCATTTATAGTGTTATTCACAAGAACATGCTAGCAGCTCTAAATTTGCAGCAAACCCTCAGCTAAATTGATTTTCATTCAAAAATGATTAGAAAAAGGAAAGAAGCAAACCAGAAGTAAAAGAAGAGATGATTTTATGCTGACAGGATAGATAATATGGTTTTTGTGACTGAAAACATTTTCAGTAAGTTGTGGGGTGTATGACAGGTTTGGTTTAATAGGAGGGGGGTGGTGATAGGTATAGCCAGTACTTATAAAGGGAAACTCAGTCAGACTTTAGAACCCCACCCTAATTTTCTTTGTAAGATGGAGGGAGGGATGGCAATATTTCTTGATATTGGCATCTCATGACAGCAATGTCTTTCACTGGCAGTGGTTTACTTAACTGTAATATATAACAGTAGTCATGGCAACTTAATACTGACTTTAAATATGGCAGCCATGAATGTGTATTCAATATTGCATTTGTTTATCACTTCCTATATACCATGGGGAAAAGGGCAGTTGTTGCCATGGTCTCAATTTAAACATGCAGCCACTTGATGATGCAAATGAACACCATTTTCGAAGAATACTATTTGTTTCTGGCTTCCTGTTTCTGAAAGAATAAAGTACAAACTTTCCACCCTCACTTTATACAAAGCAATCCATGGTTTTGGCCCAAACTATATTTCCAACTAACTCACCTTACAAATTCCAACTCGCTCACTCAGATCTAACAGTGCTATTCTCCTAAAGCCACAAAAAATTATAACTGAGACGTACGGTGAGCGTTCTTTTCAATTTGCGGCTCCCAAACTCTGGAACACTCTCCCCACCCTCATTCAAAATGCCCCTACCATACACAATTTTCAAAGCGTCGTAAAAACTCACTCCCATGTGCTACCCATATTGGACCTTGTCATATTTTCGTATCCTTTCGTGTATCTTTAAATCCATGTTCTAACTATGCTGTATTTTTTTTTAAGCGCATTGAGATCGTTGGTATAATGCGCAATATTAATGAATATTATGATTATTTATTATTTATTCCCAGGGAAGAGTGTTGCATCCTGAGCAGCATCGTGTGGTTAGCGTCAGAGAATGCGCCAGATCTCAAGGATTTCCAGACACCCACCGTTTCTATGGTACCATCCTGGATAAGCATAGACAGGTAACAACAGCACTAGTAGAACTGTCTTCACTGCTGCTACAACACACGCATACAGGGAATCATTTATTGTTCAAATTTGTGTGGCAGCTTCGGAAGCTATGAGCTTTTTCTCTATAAAATACTATGGTTCCTGTGTACAAAAATGATATATGCATCTTTGCACTTGTATAGCAATTTGCCCACTTTGTATAGCAATTTGCCCACTTTGTATAGCAATTTGCCCACTTTGTATAGCAATTTGCCCACTTTGTATAGCCATTTGTCCACTTTGTATGGCAATTTGCCCACTTTGCACGACAATTTGCCCACTTTGCACGGCAGTTTGCCCACTTTGCACGGCAGTTTGCCCACTTTGTATAGCAATTTGCCCACTTTGCATAGCAATCTGCCCACTTTGCATAGCATAGTGCCCACTTTCCATAGCATCTTGCCCACTTTCCATAGCAATTTGTGATGCAATACCGGATAAACTATTCCCTGATATAGTTCTGTTATGGTGAGAGTTACTGCATGAATGATAGCTATTGTGTTTACTTTTACATATGAATGGTCAGCTATTGTGTTTAATGTGAGATAATTGATAACCTCAGTATTGCATTATTTTGCAATAATTCTCATATGAGGCTATAAGTTGGGTTTAAAGAAACTAGAGAAATACATTACTACTATAAACGAAGTGGTGTGTTTAATTTGGCATTAGTATAGTCAGTATTGCGAAGTTCGGAACACTGCGAAGTTCGGACACCCCTAAGAAATACAAGATTTCACCATGACAACCTAAAGGAAGAGCCAAATTTCACCAAAAAGTACGAAGCTACAGTTATTTTCTCTCCAAAATGACCCGTGTGCAAGAAAGTACTTACATATTTGTCAATAAAATGACGGAGATCTATGAAGTCTGTTATAATTACTGAAAGAGCAACTGCGCCACCAATTTTATCACCAGCGCCACACTGTGGGACCGTGTGTCCGAACTTCGCAATACTCTAGCAAAGAAATACCAGTTCCACAGTCACGAAGAATCTTCTTGGAATACAACGTGAAAACAGTTTGCAGGAAAGAAAGTTTGGCCGTGTATAGTAATGTAACACACTTCTCCAACGATACCAAGTATATTTTCAGGTGATTTATACCAGAAGATATAGTTTTGGGGTGTTTTAAGGCTTAGGTGTCCGAAATTCGAAGTGTCCATGCTACTATAAAACTCACTCGTTTGATATTAACTTTCCTTTTTGATACAAACAAAAGTAATTTGATATCAGTACTTTAAACAGTTCTGAAGGATTCTTTCCTTTAATATGTGAGAGACAAAGCATTAATTCTTTTAATGTATCAATTCCAACCTTGATTGATAGGAGAAGGTGGTTTATTCAGACCATTGACACACTACTAGCTGTTGGTCATTCTGAGGCTGGACTGAGTAGCAACCAAACACTTGTTTTTTATCCGTAGAGACTCTAAGGTGGATTACATAGTTTGATGACTCCAGTGCCATATCTGTACAAGGCATTCAAATGAATTTTAACATTTCTCTTTAGACCTATGGTCAGGAAAAAAACTGGTTGTTCTTAATGTATAGACTTTTCAAAAAGCTTGCTTATTATCCACTGCATAAAGTACTATTTTCATTCTGGAGTAGTCAGTTTCGAGCAAGCAAAACCAACAAATATGGCTCACATTTGGGATCAGCGTTTAACATCATCCAAGTCATTAGCTTTATCATGATCTCAACTGTTTTTATTTTTAACTTTGAGTACTACTGGTCCTTAGAACCTGCAATTTATAACAATTTGTCACCAATATTAATATCAATGAATTGTGTCCTTTACTCTCCTAGGTGGGAAATGCAGTCCCGCCCCCAATGGCAAAAGCTATTGGCGAAGAGATTAAGAAAAGTCTCATAGCTGTCGCTAAGACCCAGAAGTTACAACAGAAGAACAAGCCAGTGGAGGAGATTAAACCAGAAGAGGAGGAGGACCAAGGTGAAGTCAAAGCAGAGATGGATGTAGCGTGATACCTTAAGTTTTTTTTGGGGAGAGACAAAAATGCTGCTGTTACAAATGGATGCAACTTACATACTAGTGTATTTAATCAAATTATGATCAATCTTCGGATAAGGTCATGTACTATTTTCATGCATGACACATTGACTAGGTTACCCATGACTGCAATGAGGGCATATTAAGGCCTAGCAGCTCTTTACATTTAGATTAGGTATCAAATACTAAAATGCTGTTCTTCTATCCAGTATGTGAAATGAATACACAGAATCGATTTCATACTAAACTGGGAAGCAAGGATCGCTAGCGCTGTAGAGCGTACAAATTAATGATGTGCGTGTGAAAAAAATTGACTGAAGTCCTATTTTATTTTTTATTTTTTTTTTTGTGGGTAATTTATCAATTTTTGCTCTAAAATTAGTCGGAAATTGTAATGAACTTGCCAAAAAACGAGAATGTTTTTTTTAGAAAGACACAGTACAAATCATTGTAGAAATGTATTTTGCTAAGCAACCATTCAGAATATTTTCAGAGTATATTTTATCTTTGAAATAATCAAATCTAGCAGCAAAGTTTGTAATATTTAGAATGGTGGAAGAATAAATATTGACACAATGATAAGCAGCATTCATTTGTGACATAAAGTCAATAAAACAACCTAAAATGATAATGATCTTGAACTTGTCTCATCAAACTTTGTGAAATGAAAAGTTTAAAACAGATGAGTGGAGGAAGGTTGAAGGTGGGGCTGGTCAGTACCATCCCAACAGGGGAGGATGGGGGGGGGTGTTCAGAAATGTGTAGGCGATGGTCGGAACCAACAAGGATCGCTGGAGGGTAGGAGAAGATCAAAACCAGGAACAGAAGAGAATGGGTAGAGGAGGGTGGGATCGGTTTAATTTCATCAACAGAAGAGAGATTGAAAGATGGTCAGACAGGTTCATTACCATCAGCAGAAAACATGCATTCCACGTAAAAGCAGAAGTGCCTTAATGTTTGTTTCATTGTTTATCGATTACCTGTTAGTTTATCATAGTTTTAGTGTCTTCATGTTATCAGTCAAGGTTAAGATCGATTTTATGGTCTAAAGGCAGGGACAGATTGGACTACTGATTTATCAGCTTGGAAACTTAGTGAGCTGTTGTTGTATCTGGGAGTGTCAAAGACAGTGCCAAGTTGATGAGGTTACACAAGGCGCTCATCCTCAAACTTAGTGAGCTGTTGTATCTGGGAGTGTCAAAGACAGTGCCAAGTTGATGAGTTTACACAAGGCGATGATTTCCTCGTAGTCTCCGAAGGTGCGAGTCGAGTCGCCGAACGTGCCGCATGTTTCAAGGTCTCGGAGTATAAACTGGTTGGATCACTGCACCAGTAACTACCCCGAACCGCCCCTGCCTGAATGGTATCCGTTTGGTTACTTTCTGTGGTCCAGGACTGCTCCAAACTGTGGAAGTCTGTGATCTTGTAAAAATATACCAATGAAGGAATCTTTTGCACAAAATTTACTTGCTTTTAAAAAGCCAAAAACATTGTTTCCTTAGCAACATTCTAATAAAATGACTTAAGTTTGTACTATGATGATATTAAGAGTTGATAATACACTCGCTAATGCATTGTTGTTTAATCTTGTCATTTTTTATCTCATGGTAACGTGGAGGGGAGGGATGGTGGGGGGTCGGAGGCATCTAAATCTCTGAGCAACTTCAAGGCTTTGAGGAAGGAAAGTGGGTTGCATGCTGGTCTAATGAATAATGGGGGGGGGGGGAACAGTTGTCTTCTGTTTACACCAATATTAGACAAAGTTATTCAAAAATCTGACAGCATAAAGGAAGAAAACCATGAAACAATGAGACTTTAATCAAGAACATCTTTTCAGATATTGTATTAGAAATATTTCCCTGTAGTTGACTCAAATGTTGCCAAAAGCCCTTTCATTTATTACTGTTAAAACATATTTTTTTCTAGTCTACAAAAACTTCGAGCTCAGAACAGCTCTCTGTACAAAAGGTAGAAATGATAAAAAAAATAGAAAATATTAAACCCTAGTTGACAATATAAAAATGTCAGAATTATTTTTAAGTAGATATTTCCCATAAAATAAAAATTAAAAAAAGCACAAGATAATAAACCAACCTCAGAAAAAGAAAATTAGAAAAGATCTCATTTTAGCCAAATATTTTATAAAATAAAAACTTTAATTTACTTAACAAAGTGTATATTGGATGTAGCCTCATTCCATAAGCTCTCAATGGCCTTCAACTGCAGAAAGTATCTCATTACTATCTTTCAGATGTAGTGGTCTTGAAATGCGACTTTAATATTCAAGGATATAGCTGATTCTGTGTCCTTGTTTAACAATTTGCATAATAAGATGGACACTGAACAACTAAACGTGACCAGAAACCCTTTCAGTTGATTGATATGTTGAGACATAATATAAGCTTTCAACATTTTAGTAAGTGATTTTCATTTCCCAGTCCAGACAATTCACTGTCTCCACTCAGCTGTATTTAACTCTATGGCGAAAAATATGACAAACTACTTTTTTCAAGTCACTTATTTTTGGGGGGGTTTGGGGAAAATAAGTGACTCGGGTATTGACTAGTTACAACACTGACCAACACCAAGAGGACTATACAAAATTAAAATGACATGAGGTGTTAAAGGCATTGAAGACTCGCCCCAAATCGCGTGCGGCCATCTGAAAAAGTTAACTTTCCGTTGCTTGCAAGTGACGTTTTGTTCGTGTCGCTACAAAATGCAGACAGTACAGTAATGAAACATGACACCTTGTTATCTTTAGCTGGACCTGAGATGTCCATCGCTGTATAGTTTGTACACTGTGCTGTGGGTATTGACCGCAGCTGTATGTACTGACTGTAGACTAGTGTCTAATTACCCATGGTAGCAAGCTGTGTGTGTTTTTTTGGGGGGATCGATGGTGGTGTCTAACACTTCTGTTACACCTCATTCGAAACTAGGTCAGATAACCGGCATTAGACGTTTCTTTTTGAAAGTCTTCACACCCTTTAAAGTTTGCTATCATACTTTACTGCCGGTAGGTCTTTCATATGCCAGCACAAAGAACTGATACAGTCTACACAGTCAGGGGGTGGATGGATTGGGGGGGGGGGGTCACTTCAATACCTCCCTACCGATAAACTTGCCTCATCGAAAGGATCAAGAAGATGTGTG
>JAIPMN010003682.1:0-16928 GCA_020650975.1 Apostichopus californicus | reverse complement strand
TAATAAATGCAAATTTATATAGCACCAATATCCAGAGGAAAACCAATGCTCAGTGGCGCTAGTGCTCAGGGAAAGCAGTCAAAAATAGATAAGTTTTGAGTCTGTTTTTGAAAATGTTAAACGTTGGGTGCAGACTTGATGTGCAGTGGAAGTGAGTTCCAAAGAGTAGGAGCGGCATTAGAAAATGATCTTTGACCAAATGACTTGAGCTTCCACTTAGGTACATGGAGCAGTAGCTGATTTGAGGATCGGAGAGAGCGGGTGGTGGTCTTCCGACTGATCATGCTACTCATGTATTCTGGTGCTAATCCATGCAGGGCTTTATATGTGAGCAGGATGATCTTGAAGTTTATCCTGTAGGAAACAGGTAACCAGTGCAGTTGCCGAAGAAATCTCTATTTGAAAATGATGAAGTTGGAAGCTGCCATTTTTTTTTTATGTGAGTAGAAAAACATTCCTTAGCTCAGGAGCTGCAACACCAAATGATCGACACCTATATGAGGCAAGCTTCCATTCTGGTTTCATCAAATGATTCATTACGAATGAATCGGTTGACAAAAATGTGGCTTGCTTAATTAAGTCACATTGATAAGGGGGAGCTACTCCATTGAGTGCAGAAACTGAATCAAGAATAATGAACAGTGATTTCAGTGAGTTTAATAAACATTAACATGAAAATACTTCTCACTTTTTCACCAGGAGGACCAGGAGTGCCCGGTGTGTTTCCCATTAGGCCGGGAGGCCCTGGAGTTCCTGGACCACGCGGTCCTTGTGGTCCTAGTGGTCCACGGTTACCCTGAATTAAACAAAATGTCAAAAATCATTTCCACACATGCAGGTATTGGTGATGACTTAAGCTAGATATTTAAAGTTTGATTTGTGACAAGCTACTAAACCCTAACCTGTAAATAAAGGATTCATAGTGATGCAGACTGAAGCTTTGAAACTGTCAGGAATAACACAACAGCATTAAAGTAGTGTGTGCAGAGGTATGGGTTACACAAGGCATATCCCACTGTGGCTACATCATCCCCTGCTTTAATCTTCGGCAAGAAATGAAATATCGTCTAAAGTATAAAAACATTCCCTGATTTCAAATCCTGGTACAACAGGAGTGAAACAATCCACCCTACCCTAGCCTTGCTGGCTTACAGCAAATTTGAAAGGTTGTACGCTTAGTTATTGTCCCTGCAGGTAGGCCCTTTACCAAGTAAATTTTAAATAAGACTAGACCAAGATTCTAAACACCAATATGATTAGTTTAATTAGTAGGATATTTACAAATCAATACTCGAGAGAAACATCAAAACTGTCACCAGTTCAGTGAAATGATCTCTAAACTGTCCTCCAATGTGATACTTCAAAGCACTGATATTGACAGTAGAAACAGTTCCTAACCTTGATCTGATAGAAACATGATATTCATACTACTCGTACTGACAATACAAGTGCTCTGAGGCAAGACATGACACTAAAGTATAGAAAATATTGTCCCAACTGGGTATTAAATCACTTGACAAAAATTGCACTCACGAATATTCTAATGACCAAATTAACAAAAGAATATAAACCTTTATGATAATGTGAAAGACTTCACTGCAACTCTCAGCGTTTTTCTCCATTAACAATATCAGTCGCCTAGTTTTATATTGTCAAGTTGCAAATTTTTATCGATACAGATAACAGACGGATTTATATCAATGGTCAGCCAATACTGATAGAGCAGATCGATAATCGGTCCGACACTTAATCTTCTACTTTTAGGGCCCAGAATGTTAGGGTGAATGATTCTTGCTTTATAATTTCACCTTTTCTCCTTGTGGCCCAGGCCTACCATATGGTCCACCTCTTCCAGGTCGTCCCTGTCTCGTCTCTCCTTCGGGTCCTCTTACCCCCCTTGGACCAGCATCACCCTGAGAAATGGAATTTCATTCATTTAATTTACAAATTATTGTGGATTATCATGTCTTTAATTCAATTGATATAATTACTAATTATCATAGAATCAATAAGAAGGCTACTACCATATAAAACTGTTCACTTATACTAAATAATTTTTTTGGGGTGTGCTCTCCTAGCTTCCAGCAATGATAACCCTGTAAGGCAAACATGTCAAATGTTGGACACTGAGGGGCTGCAGCAACTATTGGTAAGTAACTATATTGACCTTCATACATAAACTAAAGTGCTTTATACAACACCTAATTATATTCCGGCCATTTGATTGGTCAATTGCTCGTCGATTGCATGCAAAATCCGCTCTATTGCACTCTATGAAATAGAACCATGGGTTATACTTTTTTGATAGCACTTTTTTCAATGGTAAGAGAGCAGAGAAACCTGTCTGTTCAAAACAATTGCATGAGTGCATTTTACATCCGATTATATCCAATCGTGCAATAGTGCAAATATTTCATTTGTTGAAAGATGTAATTTGTTCCATTCAACTCGGCTGCGCCTCGTTGAATGGAACATTCCATCTTTCAACTCATGAAATTTTGCACTATTGCACTCATAACCATTCATTATTTGTATAATATTGAATGTAGTATGATCAAAGTTTAATTCTTGGCTAGGAAACACATGAGGAAGTTTTTGCCCCACCAGGTGCATAACACTACCAATTGTTAGTACATTGTTGAATTACCACAACAATAACAACCACTTGTACTATCAACTGCTAATCATAGGCTCAGGCATTGAACGAAGCACATATGCGCAGATATAAAAACCTGTGTATGCCAAACAAATTCACATCAATTTATATAATTGTGATATAATAGTACTCACCATCGGGCCGAATCTTCCTCTTCTACCCTTTGGACCAGGTGGACCTTGTAGACCACGTTCTCCCACGGGACCTTGAGGACCGCGAGATCCAAGAGGGCCCCGCAGTCCCTACCTCCAAGAAAAAAGCAAGAATTTGCATCTAAAGTAAACACCAACCTTGTAAAACCTGTCAACAACAGGCAATTATAATCATCCCATACAAGACAATCCTGACTCCATTGAAGGAGGTGAATGAGTGGTGTTAGCTGTTTTTTTTTTTTCAAGTGTTTTTGTCCAGCGATGGTTGTCTCTACTGGATCCCACTACTGTCACCATGAATAAAAGAACATATAGAGAAAAATAATAATTGCTGTGATAACAGCATTAAACCAGCTGGTTTATAGTTTACCTGGAAAATTATCTAGGATAAAAAAATATTCATTAGCCTAAATAACAAAATAACAACCATCTGATGGATTAAATTGCAACCATAGTTAATCTTAACAGATCATCCCTACAGGAATCATTACAAAATAACAACCGTCTGATGGATCATATTGCAACCATAGTCAATCTTGACAGATCATCCCTACAGGAATCATTACAAAATAACAACCATCTGTTGGATCAGATTGCAACCATAGTTAATCTTAACAGATCCTCCTTACAGGAATCATTACAAAATAACAACCGTCTGATGGATCAGATTGCAACCATAGTTAATCTTAACAGATCATCCCTACAGGAATCATTACAAAATAACAACCGTCTGATGGATCAGATTGCAACCATAGTTAATGATAACATATCATCCCTACAGGAATCATTACAAAATAACAACCGTCTGATGGATCAGATTGCAACCATAGTTAATCTTACCAGATTATCCTTACAGGAATCATTACAAAATAACAACCATCTGATGGATCAGATTGCAACCATAGTTAATCTTAACAGATCATCCTTACAGGAATTATTACAAAATTAACATTTTCTAACCTGAGCTCCAGGTATACCTTCATCACCTACTGCTCCTGTGGGCCCTGCTGGTCCTAATACACCCTGGAAACCCTTATCTCCTGCATCACCTTTGTACCCTGGGACTGTATTCTGTAAGATTAAAAGGAAAGGTAAATTAGGATCAAACGCAGGATCACAACCAATCAGCAGGTACTTATGTTTGCAATACAGGCATTACCTGCCCAAAGTTGATGGCCACTTGAAAGCAATTTGCCAAATTTTGCAGTGATATAGAGTAAACAATCAACAAAGTATTACGTTCAGTATATTAATATGCGATCTGGGGTTACTATGGTAACATACAATCATCGCAATATGGGTGTATTACAGTCATCATTATGGTTAAACTATTAAACAGTGTTATCTACAGAGGATGACATGTTAATATCAACATCCTGGTCATCCTTCCAGTCAACATCACAGGGTAATGTAGAGATAACAACCCTCCCTGCATTGCTGCATTTAGGGTAAAACTATGGACATTGATTGGATTAAAGGTATGTTATATGTGAGGATCATGTAGAGTAATGCAATGTACATTGAGTGGATCATAGGGTATGTTATATGACTACAGCATGACCAATATAGTGTTCACCGCTAGAGACTGGAGTGCATTATAGTTACAACTGATAAATATGTCATGCCAATCATCGACTGAATTAATTCTCCTCATACTAGACTATGAAAGAAACCTACACTGCAACCGTATATTGCAGGCAAAAACTTCTAATTTACTGAAATCATACGACATGACCGTGTGGATAAATAGCAGTGACAGGATGTCAAGAAAAGATTGGTTCTGTTAAAAAAAAACTAACATTTATTCCTGGAATGCCGACAAGACCAGGTTCTCCTTTGTAGCCTTTCAGACCCTGAAGGGAAAATTGAGATTTAAATTTCAGTCCAAACACAAATTTACCAAATAAGTGACTATTAAATACATTGACAAGTGATAAATGATTTCAACATTTCACAGACTCTTTGCTTTAGATATGATTAACTGTATGGCCAACCTTTTTGAATGTTAATATCATGTTTACAAGCAAAGAGTAGCATAAACACATATTACATATGTAATCGCTACAGCATGGATTCCTTTAAGAATTTGGAAAGGATAGAAAACTGAAACAGATGACTATAGATTCTGACATCAAATCATGTGATAACTTAGGACAGAGCTGTAAAGAAAGTGGCATGTTATTAATCTTTCAGGTGTGGGAGGGGTGGGGGGGGGAGGGGGGATGATGGATGAGAATTAAAACTGAACTAAAATGAAGATCATGTTTTGTTGAAAAGAGGTTGAACCAAAGACCATACTGTTTGCATAAGCTGAATTCTTTATGTTGTCAACCATAAATACTTTAGACCAGTCTTACATGTTGGGCAAACAGCTAAAACCAGGAGAAAGATTCTGAAAGGGGGAGGGGAAAACCATGGGGTGGGGGAAGAAGGGATCTGCCGTCAGTTCACTTGGCCTACAGATGTTGTGTGCATGCTCAGTTGCAGTCAATGTGGGGATCTCTGGTCATCATTCTTCACGACTAGCAGCATTATTTAACTCAATGGCGTAGACAGGAGGTGCCTTTAGTACAAATTTGTTCTTCTGTCTCAGGTCAGGTTTTTTTTCTTGTGATTTTCCCTCTGGACTTAAGGCCCGCATAATAATATTTCTTGTGATTTTCCCTCTGGACTTTAGGCCCACATCACAACATGTGGATTTACCAAAATATTTTTAATTATATAAATAAATGAAGTGCTGTATTAACTGCTTACCCTAAGCCCCGGTAGGCCTACAGGCCCCTGGAAACCTTTCATTCCAGGCATACCCTGAAAGGTAAACAGGTGAATTAATAAACAGTTGTATGAAATTGGGCAATCAACGACACAATAGCTGGTATATACCATAGCTATTATACATATAGCTGATAGTATATTATAGCTGGCATCAAGTGTATCTGGTTTATACTATAGCTATATAGTATACATTATAGCTGGTTATATGATATAGCTGGTATCAAGTGTATCTGGCATATAACATAGCTGGTACATACCATAGCTGGTATATACTGTAGCTAGTATATATACTAGCTGGAATACAATAGATGGTTTATACTATAGCTATATAGTACACATTATAGCTGGTTATATGATATCGCTGGTACCAAGTGTATCTGGCATATAACATAGCTGGTACATACCATAGCTGGAATATACTGTAGCTAGCATATATACTAGCTGGAATACAATAGATGGTTTATACTATAGCTATATAGTATACATTATAGCTGAGTTTATGATATAGCTGGTATCAAGTGTATCTGGCATATAACATAGCTGGTACATACCATAGCTGGTATATACTGTAGCTAGTATATATACTAGCTGGAATACAATAGATGGTTTATACTATAGCTATATAGTACACATTATAGCTGGTTATATGATATCGCTGGTATCAAGTGTATCTGGCATATAACATAGCTGGTACATACCATAGCTGGAATTTACTGTAGCTAGTATATATACTAGCTGGAATACAATAGATGCTTTATACTATAGCTATATAGTATACATTATAGCTGAGTTTATGATAGAGCTGGCACCAACTACAGCTATTATATACAAAAGCTGGTACATACCATAGCTGGTATATACTGTAGCTAGTATTTATAATAGCTGGTATATACATTATATGGTTTTTACTGTAGCTATATAGTATATATTAAAGCTGGTACCAACTATAGCTATTACATACAATAACTATTTTACATTATAGCTAGTAGTATAATATAGCTGGTATCAAGTGTTTCTGGTATATACTATAGCTATATAGTCAACATTAGAGCTAGTTATATGATATAGCTGGTATCAAGTGTATCTGGTACATATACCATAGCTGGTACATACCATAGTTGGTATATACTGTAGCTAGTATATACAATAGCTGGTACATACTACAGATGTGTGATACTTTAGCTGGGTAGATAGCACTTATATGATAATCGCAATTGTCACTGTTTGCATGATCAGTGAACTTGAAGCAAACAGATGTTTTGAAGAAAAAACACAAAGCAAGAGGATATTCTCTTCTTAGCATATAGGCTGGATTGGATGTAAGCCAACAAACTGACAAATTCTCATATTAGGGACATAAAATAAGACACAAATCAAGATTCCACTTCATCTACTAAACAATTTCTCCTCCAATCTTATTGGCAGACTTTGGTTCACAACCATATTACTTAGAAATTAAATATTCTAAATTGAAACCTTTGGTATTTGAGAAAGTGCTAAAACTGTGCTTTGTTTGTAGTAGTGACAAGTTGAAGATTACACTACATTTGACCTACCAATTCACCCATTACACCTCTCGTTCCATTTGCACCAGGGAGGCCTCTACCTCCACTAACGCCAGCATCTCCTTTGGCACCCTCTGGTCCCTGTCGTCCAATCATCCCGGGGTCTCCTGGTCTGCCTGAATAGCCATCAAAACCCTTAGGTCCTCTCTCACCCTACGATGAAATTAGGTGAGCAACACTTATAATAATATTAATAATAATAATCAGCAGTTATTTTTACGACGCTTAAGCGACCACAAATGTGGGAGAAACCCGCAAGGGCTTATAGATTACAACTTACACGTCGGGTGGTACCTATGATTCCTCCAAGTTCCCCGGGAGCGACAAATTGTTCATCCAGAGCACACCGAAATACTACTACTGGAGCAACTAACGTCTCAACTGCTATAACCCCCCTCCCCCCCCCCCCCCAAGCACCACTGGAAGAATGGAAGTTTTTTCGTTTCTAATTAATTCAGCTTTTATTGACTTTTAAGAAGCAAGAGATGCTTAAGAAGTATTCACAGAATTACCATTCAGTATTATGTCACAAACACGCATCCACAAACTTGGATGAGATTACAATGACATTGGTTCTTTCCCGTGTGTTATTAGTCATGCATTTATCAATGATTGCAATAACATTTAGAAGTAAAGGGTCCCTCTTGCCTGTGCTCCAATTCCAACAGTCTATTTCGTCCAATGAATAGCATTGAAGAGCAACATAAGAAGACATTATGCCAGTCTGTAGTACATGACCTAACACACAACCCCAAAGCTTCAGTAATACGTTAGGAGAGGGAGAAGCTCTATACGTATAACATTGAGCCTAACCTGCTAAATGCCATCACAAACATACTAGTATTCAAATTTTGGAGCATTCGAATAATAAATATCAACTTTTTATATAAAATGAAGAATCCAAATTGAAAACAAAGTAATGAAACAAAGTACCTCTATTCCAACATCACCCTGCCTTCCAAGCTCGCCTCTGGAGCCCCTAGGACCAGCCCTCCCGATAGGTCCAGGGGGTCCTCTTTCTCCTTCCAGACCCCTTTCTCCCTGCAAAGAAATGATAAGAAGTGTGGGTGACGATGTAGAGATGGGAATAAAGGTTAGCTATGATTCATGAATATTCAATTCTTCCAGTCTAATTTGCATTTGATCCTAAAATCAGACATATCACTTGACAACTTACATGTTACTATATACCAGGGGTGGCCAAAACCATTTTGTCTGATTTCCTTTGTGCATCACAGTTAATATATATGGTAGACTAACAACTTTACTCACGTCTCGCGACTCTCTAACGTCTGAGATTTATCAAATGTCTCTCTTAGGGTAAGCGAGTTTGGCCACCACTTCTATATACGAAAGCAGTGTTTGGCTGACTCTGATAAATCTGTGATACCATGACAACAGCTATATAATATAACAATGCAGTTCATTAGCTTATCACTAGTCACACTTCATTCAAAAGAATGACAGAAATTTCAAACTACAATATTTCTGAAGTATATTGTGAATGTGTGTGACTTTTGATAAACTTGTTTTTTTTCCCCCTATATATTAATTATGCTATTCAAGCTACATTCCCTCAACAATATAGATTTACCATCATGACTAGTTCAATTTCACTACGAATAAAAAAAATTGACAATTTTGATAATTTTCCAATTTGCTTTCTTTATGTTATAATACTCAAATGTTGCCAATGGCCGCTTTAAAGTTTGTTTTAGATCAATCATTCATTCATACTTAGTAAAGATTCCTAAATCCTATTGGTCCGTTCAGATCAGCTGACCGTGGTTAATCCTGTGAGTAACGCACGGTAAAATTACGGGGCATCACTTTAATAAATCTTTGGTTATATGTAACCAAAAATGTTTTGTTTTATGATTTTTCCCCCACACAAATGGTAGTGTATGAATGAACGGGGTTAATCAACAGTCTAGCGTGCGTTACTCACATGATTAATGCACTCCGGGTGTTAATGCTATCGCTGGATGCACTCGGGCTCCGCCCTCGTGCATCGCTTGCATTATCCCCCATTAGTGCATTAATCCTGTGAGTAACGCACGCTAGACCGTTGATTAACCCCTTACTCATATACATTCACTTGTAGAAAAACCAATTAGAAGGATGTCTTTAAGTGGAGCACCTCTAATCTTTTCTCCCCTTGGAGAGTACATTCACCCAAAACATGATTCAATGGAACCTTTACCTACCCTCTCACCTTGTTCCCCTGGGAATCCTACCGATCCTGCTTGGCCTACTTCACCTTTCAATGATGGTTGGCCACTCTCTCCACGTAATCCTGTAGGTCCAACTGGTCCCTTCAGCAAGATGACACAAATAGATTCAGACAAATGAGGAGAGTGTTAGTAAGTGGCAGTTTGGACCGTATAATCCTAGCCTTTATTAGTAGTAGGTGTGTTACAGTCGCCGTCCCTAACGTTGTTAGTTGAGCAATGTGCTAGTTTATGCCCTATCGGCGTTCCACTCTTTCCTTTCTAAAAATAGATTCATTTTGTTGTTGCTATGTAATTTACCGGCACGTTGATGCTACTGCTACAGTAACTCTTACGCTAGCGATATCAATTCAGTTAATTAAGAAAATTTGAGTTATAACAGTTTGACAAGAGTGCCCTCGCTCAGCCAGGTCAGCTAAAGGAAGTTGAAATCGTTGAATTTGAGAAATAATAACCTGGAATACTTGGATGATGTTCACCTGTACGAGAACCTGGAATCTCTCGAACTAACAAGAAATTGTAATTACTCGGAACAGCCGTTAATGGCTTTAAACTCTGTACGGCAGATAAAAAAGATAAATATGCAAGGAAATTCAATATCTCAAGCACCGTTATACAGACAGTTGGTGACAAAGATCTACCCCCTGAAACGGCATTTAGAACGGTATATCTAGATGGCAAACTTTTATCCGAGGCTGAAATTAAGTTCATTCCAACACAGAGAAAGACCGTCCATCACAGCTTTCTCAGAGGTAGAGACGTACCAGTGTCTTCTGTCACCAAAGCGGCCTGCTTTGCCGAGCAATCCAAGGATTTCAGGTTTAATCAGTATAGTAAGTTTACACACAATACACACATCACTTTCATTGTAAAGTTAAAGGTTGTTACTTCTCCTTCTCAGTTTTGACGGTTTTATCAGAGCAAATAACAACCTGTAACCAAAACTTGATGTTCAGTGTCATTTCTTGGCTGGAGCCCCGCTACAAGGTGATTCTTTGCCACATTTGATATGGGTACATTTAATGTACCACACTGTGCACACAACTTTAACTTGTGACCAGTGTTAATTGTTAGTAATCCAAAAGGTCCATCCCCACTCATGTCAACCTTTACACATGAAGTTAAAGGTTTCATCCACACTTTACTCGTCTACCTATCTGCCTACCTATAAAAGACGAGCACACAATCATCAAAGGAAAACTCCTGCATATGTTAATTAATTTGAATGAAAGATATTTATTTAAGAAAAAAATAAGAAGAAATACAAGGAAAGGTTCAATTTTGAGTGAAAAAACAGGGACACATGACAAAAATGTGTGGTTATACAAGTATAATTACTCACCGGTTGTCCAGGATCGCCTTCAAACCCAGGGAGGCCTTCTATCCCTGGCCGGCCATTCTCCCCTCTCTCACCCTTTGGTCCACTTGGTCCTGTTAAACCCATCGTACCCTGTAGGAATAATATATATTTATATAAGATTGCATTCTGTATGTAATTGGTATCATTATAATCACCACTGGCGGATCCAGGGCCTTTGTTTGGGAGGGGCCAAAGTGGCGTTAGAGTGATATGGGGGAGGGGTCTAAGGGGAGGGGATGCCCCCCTGGAAAATTTTCTATTGCTGAATGCCCTCAGATGCAATTTGGTGCGACAAAAGTGTACAATGGTGATGTTAATTTACTTCTAAAAAAAATGTTTCCCAGGTGTAATTTTCTAAAATATTTATAAAACAAAGTTGGGATCATCTTTCTCAAGAAATTTTATTTTTCATAGGTTATAACCTTCTTACAACCAGCCTGTAACTGCAAAATGGTGATAAACTGTAAATCCTCATGCTCATACATTTAATTTTAAACCAGAAAACGAAAAGGTTTAGACTAGTCTACCACTGCTATTCCTCTCGATTTTTTTAATTTCCAATCATAAGATTTAGCGGATGTTCGGAAACACTTTTTGGCTCACCTTTGGGGGGGGGCCATGGCCCCCGTTGGCCCCCCCTTGGATCTGCCAGTGATAATCACTGATAATGAGGTTATAGCGTGGCTTCTTGAACTAAACTGTGACTGCCTTTACTTATTATGATATCTGGCCTGGATATACAGACATCAGCACTAATGTTGCCATGGTGATTTAGTCTGACAGTGAGTAGTCTGGTTACTAATACACTGATATTATATGGCTACCCTGGTTATACCAATATTATTGGCAGGCCAGGTTTATAGACAGCCTGAGATTGTGGTTAGCCCGGTTTCCTATACTGATACTATATGGTACCAGGGTTCAACAGGTAATGTGGTTAGATTGGTAACAAATGTTGATGGCGAAGCTAAAGCCTGGTTACTAACACTGACATTGTGGTTAGCTTGAGACCTTATACTATATGGCTATCCTGACTACACTGATCTTGTGGTTGGCCTGGTTTTCTCTCTGTATAACTGACAATCTGATACACGAATGGTAAAAAAATAGCAGAGGAAAACACAAGAACGAAAAAAGGAATGACACTAACATTTAAACCTTCGAGTCCCGGTTCACCAATATCACCCTCTGGTCCACGGATACCCTACAGAACAGGAAAAGCAACAGGAGAACAGATGATTGTAGTCGATGTTTGATATCACTGAGGTCAGAAGTACAGAGGTTAAGTTTATGTCAAATCTTACAAACAAGGAATTGTCCATCATGACCCTACACTTAAAACGATAACAGTTAACACAACAACATGATTACCGCCTGAAGATGTATGGGAGGAAACTTTCTCATTGAGTATTTACAGTTTATTTGACCATTTCAAAACATGGGTGATAAGGATTAGGTACAGTTGCTATGGATACCATTAATTCCTTATAATCAAAACAAGAAATAACATGCACTTGCATGACTACAGTTAGTCACCATGTCAAAATTTCGAACTGAGAAGAATTTACGGAGCAGCTCCTTGCCGTAATGTGCAAAAACATTGTCACAAACAAATCTGTATTTGTTCAGTTACAGACCTAGCCAAAAGGATGGACTCAGTGACATTATATTCTAGCCTAAGGTTATAGGCTTACTTACACTAAAAACTGATACCAATTATGACTGTATTTTTTATAGTTGTTCATTTTTATGATATTTTGCTCACATTGAGGATGCATACAATGCCAGTTAGTCCCAGTTGCCTTGGGATTATTCAGTGCACCCCAAAAAAATATTAAAAAGCCCTCGACACTCTAAACACAATGTGCAATATTTTTCAGCTTAATTTGGCAGGTTGAAGTTAGTAGTGATTGCCAAAGCTTCAAGATGCACTCAAGCCAGCTGCAGAGATAAGAGGCAATCACTATAGTTGTTTTGATGTCGGCTCAGCCTGACTGCAGCTTTTTTTCTTTTCTTCACACAGTAACTTATCATGATTATACAGTTTCTTTTCTTTACACAGTAACTTATCATGATTATACAGTAAAGGAAGTTTCTAGAATGGTCATATCAATTTAAGTGAAGTACAGAATAGACTGATCATCACATGAACAATTACCATATGTCCTCGACCACCTGACCGACCGTTATTTCCTTCGTCACCTTTTTCACCCTGAAAGGAAACAGACGACCCAAGAGATCATTTGCTAGACCTAACCTTTCTGAGAAAGAACTTCATGACAGATAATGGCCCCCACGCAAGATCAAGTACACTTGTTTCTTGGTGGAAAGCATGGTTTATTTTCGGTGAAGGAGGGTATATCCTGTTCGAAATCTTCCGGTATCTCTCTCCTGCACATTTGTGAATTATTTATGTAGAGGGTGATGGCACTTTACATATATTATTGATTTTACACTCTACATTTTCAAGAGATTGTGTGTGTTTTCTATATTTCAAGAGTTCTCTCTTTCGTTTAAAGCAGGGTTTCCCTAACTTTATCCCCCCTCCCACGAACCCCCTGTGGATGTCAAAGTTGTCCACGAACCCCCAACTTTTCGAGACACGATCTGAGTCATTATTATACTATATTATGCATAACAGTGCTTCGTAATATATGAAGTTCATAGTGTAATATTGTAATGAAAAAACCCAAAGAGAGTTTGTCGATAGGTACGACTTTTGTACATTACTAAATTATATGATATATCATATTTAGTTCGACAAAAAGTACTCTAGTTTTGACTTTCAGAAACGTCTCACAAACCCCCTGGGATGGACTCACGCACCCCCTGGGGTTCATGCACCCCAGTTAGGGAACCCCTGGTTTAAAGAATATCTTCCATTTCAAGAAGTAATGCATTTTCTAACTTTGCACATTCTCATTAATATGCAAATATAAATGATCAAATGTACCCAACAGTGTATCAAATGTTCTTAAAGATGTACAAAGCATTCCATTATAAACACACATTGTGATGCCTAATAACGACCCAAATCATCTCTGACAGATTCGTCTGGTTCCCTATGATCATATTTTTATGATGCGGTACTTCCTCTCCACAGGGATGAGTGCAAAGAATGAGCAAAATTATAGTATTGATTATAAACGAGTCCACGGATACAGCCTAGGTTTTGTAAACAGAATGAGCTCATCAGCATGACACTTGACACCCAGTTAAATGCCACTTGAAGAATATTCTTGCAGATAGTCAAGGATATTTGTTTCTTAGATGGAGTTGATGCTTGACAAATTGCATGAATTCATATTTTAGTCTGTTTAATAATGAATACCAGGGGAGTCTCGCAATGTGTAAGTACATCTTTAAGGTACTTTAATTTGTTCCAACGTGTGTTGTAACCACAATAGTGCCTGTCTGTTCATGTACATGGTAGTCATTTCAATGATGAATACCAGTAAAGTCTGTCTATGTGTAAGTATATCTTTAAGGTTTTAATTTTTTCCAACAGGTGAAAACGGAAAGAGCACGTGTCCATGCATGTATGTACCGTTAATTACACATTGAGGTTACTGCTTGCTCAAATAAGACCGACGATGCACATGGTACAATATAGGGATATTGAATGAAGATATATTGTTGGTAAAACATGGCTGTGTCTGTTTAACCTATTGACTTGTTTATAAGAAGGACTAATTCCTGTAGGATAAGAAGTACCTTCATCATACTAACATGGTTTTGGGGAACTTAGTCTCAGCTAAAAGGGATGACTTTGGCCATCATGATAGGCATCAGCTTGTGTGTGGTTTTAAAGTTCACCTAGTGATGATAATTTCTTAAATGCATTGGTACCTTAGTAATGAGTATACAGATGGTGATACATGGAACTGACCTTTTCTCCAATGGTACCATCTTGGCCCTTTGGGCCCTGTTCACCCATTGGGCCATCATAGCCATTAATACCATCCAGGCCAGGTGGTCCAACTTCACCTGGTTCTCCAGACATTCCAGGTTCCCCTGGCCGGCCCCTCGCTCCCTAAAAAGGATGAAGAAAAAAAATCCATTAATATAGTTTTGTTTTTGTGATGACTTTAATTGGGGGCATACAAGAAGTCTCTGCTATTAAAATGGACTCAATTCTCTCATGATGAAGGCTTGATTGATGTCCTTCGTTTAACAAAACTGCAACTTGCGGGAACTACCACGAACTGTTGGGGGATATCCCCCCCGCCCCCCCACGAGAGAAAATATTTTTGCGACCCTCCAGATGAATTGCGGTAATCCCACAATCTCATGTCCTAATGGGAACATTGTAGTTTACTACCAGTTTAACACTGAAAAAGCCTACCATCAATTGATGCTGTGTAAAAAATTTGCCATTGTTTAGGATACTGCACACCATGAACTTGGTGTTGTACGACTAATTTACATGGTACCACCAATTTTGATAATGTACCTCCAATTAAATGCTGTACTGTCAAGTTGTTACAGTACCAAGGACTAGATGTTGCAACATCAATCTTATAACATACCATCCATTTAAACAGTCAACCATCAATTTGATATCGTAGCATTAATTTGATACTTTGAGCCATCTATTTGAAAAAATTGAAAATTTCATACTGTTCCATCCAGTTTTTTGATACCATATCATCAATTTAATAATTGCACCCTCCATGCGGTATTCTACAATCTAGTTGATAATGACACGTACCGTGCCGCCAATCTGATATTGTACAATCAATATGGTATATGACACCGTTGGTTTCTGCCTCTCCGGTATAACTTTTACAATTCCTAGAGCATGAAAACATGTTCACGAAGGTCAAAATAAACAAGTAATCTGTCACGACATGCATATGCCTTTCACCAAAACAGATTCTCCTCTCCATAGCTGGTTTGTCTGGTTTTCTCTTTATAGACACGAATCCCTCAAAATCTATTCCGACTATCTCTGGCATGATATTAATCGTACCTGTCAACCATTATTATTATTGCAGATTTACAAAGATCCCATTAACCACCACTTTCTTTCTAAAGCAAAAGAGTACTGATGCAAATCTGACTCCAACATTCTTTATTCTAGAAGTAGAATATCATCATAATTATGTGAAAACAATAATAACCCACAAAGGTGAAAACTTAAGTGTCACAATATTTTCTTCCGTTTGTTAAACATTGCCGCTTTTCAAAGCTGAAGTGCAATTTGTAAAACGTGATTAATTACGATGGAGATTCATATATTACTAATAAGTGCATTCTCCAAATCTGAACGATCATTGTATTAATCAGTGTATAAAATATCCGAGGGTGCACTAACCTTCAAACCGTTCTTACCAACCAAACCAGGGTCTCCGGGTTCTCCTCTCGGTCCCTGAAAAGAGAATTATTTGAAAGATTTCGTCTGGAAATGAATTTTTTTTTTGGTATCCACTCATCTTTGAGAGTGAATCGATATAAGGCATAGAGAGCATGAACTTATGGGTAAACTCTGAGCACTGACTTAAGGATTTGAAAAATGAAAGGCTGGATATCAGCTTTATCAGCAGTGTGGTCATTATATTTCATCATTGCTGATTATTCTCGACTTGATGGTTCATATAATTTGATACAGGGAGATGAAAAATTGTGCATAGCACAAGTGCAAGGGGTCATTCAGATTAATCCCAAAGTAAACATAATATTTAACTCTTTATCAATTCCTCTGATAAACACGAGGACACTCTTCTCTAACGTTCAGATATCTCTACTAATGTCATTGACTGCCCAGTGATACAACCACATCACACCGAGTTCAGATATCTCTACTAATGTCAGTGACTGCCCAGTGATACAATCACATCACACAGAATTCAGATATCTCTAGTAATGTCAGTGACTGCCCAGTGATACATTCACATCATACCGAGTTCAGATATCTCTACTAATGTCAGTGACTGCCCAGTGATACAATCACATCACACAGAGTTCAGATATCTCTACTAATGTCAGTGACTGGCCAGTGATACAATCACATCACACAGAGTTCAGATATCTCTACTAATGTCAGTGACTGCCCAGTGATACAATCATACCACACAGAGTTCAGATATCTCTAGTAATGTCAGTGACTGCCCAGTGATACATTCACATCATACCGAGTTCAGATATCTCTACTAATGTCAGTGACTGCCCAGTGATACAATCACATCA
>JAIPMN010003680.1:2183-24986 GCA_020650975.1 Apostichopus californicus | reverse complement strand
GACATAAGGTCCCTCATCCAGACCTGAGATCTGCTAACATGGAGGAGCAGATGATGGGACCAGAATCTGTGTCCCCAGAGCCAGTGAGATAATTCCAGGAATTGAGCTCTATCTGGTGGACATAAGGTCCCTCTGCTGACATGGAGCAGATGATGGAACCAGAATCTATGTCCCCAGAGCCAGTGAGATAATTCCAGGAATTGAGCTCCATCTGGTGGACATAAGGTCCCTCATGGTCTGAGGAGTCTTCCCTTTCCTCAATATGCGGAATCACCTGTATTAGCTTTTGGCAAAATGTACTGTTATTCCCAGACCTTACTGCTATTGGGTGGAACCCCAGTTTCACTGAGAAGACAATGAAACTGGAATCTGTGCTGGTGTCGATTGGAGAGCTGGTTCCTCGGGGCCAGCTTGCTCTTTTTAGAGCCATTCAAGGGATAATTCTGGGAAGCTCGTTTTGAGGAGTTGCTTTACAACCTTTGACTAAACCTGCAGGTTCTACATGGCCCCACCAACATATATTTGATGTCAGCTACGTAAATACATCGATACAGATGTAAAATCTTTGTACAGATAATCCTCTGGTATTTCCTCCAACATGGTCAGTAGTACTTTAGCAATTTGTAATACAGAAAGATGGGGAAGATATCGACACAACATGCATGTATAAAAACCAATTAAATGCAAACACTGGACAAAGGCCAAAGCTGCACAATAAACAGGGACAGAGTCCCAAACCCTGTAGCAGCCCTTCTTTACCTTAACAGCAAACTGAAGTACAGAAATATAGAAAGAAATGGCATGCGATATGAAGCCCCCATAAGGGTACAGTACATGGGCAAACGGAAAGGCAAAGGTTGGCTGCACGAAAGGGTTCCATTCGTACATTGAGCCTTTAGTATTAAGATGCAGTCTGTAGTACAGAAATATTATGGAAAGAACAAACATAAGATGCGATATACATGATATAGTACACACTATCATGTGAAAGAACAAAGGCCAAAGATGCCAAGGAAAGTAACAATATAGCAAAGCTTCTTTTCTGTACGAATAGAGTAGGCAAAACATACACGTGAAAGCGGGCGTTTTATCCCGAAGTGGGTGAGTGGTGGCGCATGTGCTAAGATGTTACCAACTTTTGTAGATTGAAGTGCATATATGCTTGAACGGCGACAGGTATTGAGAAAAGTGAAGAAAATCATCCGTTAGAAACGGACGTTCTGTGTGAGTACGAGATGCTGGTAAAGATGCAGGTGCCATGACACTATGAGTAATCCCCATAGTGCATGCTGAAAGGAGATGATGAATGCAGCTCTATAAAGAGAATGCAAGAAGGCCAAAGACAAACACAAGAGTGTTAGTTGAAGGGAAGTTACTTACTTCCAGGTGGGAGGTTACTTGTAGATGGGGGGTTACTTCTAGATGGGGGGCTATTGGTCTTTCTGCTGAGGCGTTTTGCTGAGGACGGGCAAAAAAGAAAAATCTAACCTGAAAAGACGGTCTTGATTTGTGAGACGTACTTGTCATTCAGTACTACTACTTGGTTTAAAAACATTTTTTTCAAAACAAAGGGCAGTCTCAGAAAGAATTATTTTATCATTTATTGTACCTTCAATGGGATGAAGGAGGGCAGGGCACAAGCAAAGCAAATTTCTCTGGTCATCCATAAGATCACCTGGACCTCAAATTTTTGGTTGGTATTAAACTTGTTACTTTTTTTCAATTTGGAACTTTCAGCTAATGTAAGAATGATCTTTTAGGACCCCATACTTATCAGTATTTTAAGACTTGTCCAAAAGTTTTGTTGAGTGACAACCAGCAAACTATTGTTACAGTCAGTAGTCCTGCTGCACCTTGGTATGTAGTCCCTTGCTGGATTTGTCAGATGAGCTAATGAGCTATAACAGATAGAGAACAGGGAAGAGAGACATGCTACATATATATACTGTACACTTATCTCCTGAAGGGTGAATCTGAGTAAAACATACGTGTAAGCTATGAACACTTCTCAAGACTACGAATAAATTGAGAGAGAGAAGTAGAACGTGCGAGATCTAAAAGAGGAGGAGAAAAGAGACGTGCAACCATCAGAAGAGGCGGAAGCAGTGACATGAAGAGGATGACTTCTTTAGGGCAATTGACTGAGGACTTACTGCATGCATGTGTCCATCATTGACTGCCACGTCGGCTAGATGTGAGCTTTAGAACTTATGCTATTCACTGAGAACATATTTCATTTATATTTTAGAAGAAACCCCCGCTTCCCTAAAGACTCATGTCCCCTGGGTGGGAGCGCTGAACCTGGGGTTACAGTACAATGAAACATCCCTAGAAGACTATAAAACAATCGGACATGGTGAAGGATAGATGGAATTAAAACAAGGTTTGATCGAAGTCATTTTGGTAATGGGATAGGTTCTCCCAGAAATGACACTTATTTATCCTTGAAAATCAAAGAGCATTGATGCGAACTTGAAGGTAAATGACGATTTATGTGCGGCTTAGACAGCTCCACATTTGATGAAACTTTAGGGTAATAGATTACAACACTAATCAGTTGAACCTGAGGGGATTAACAGGGTATAAAACAGATGGGCACCAATCAGTTGAAAAGGACACAGAAATCCTTCATTGGACAAATATTGCATTTAGGGCGAGGGGATTGCATCATGAGTCTACATTGACCAACAGAAGTTTAGGTAAAGACACTGTGATATGATAGTGAGCATTTACAACAAGATGGAAAAGAGGTTATCAAAGACAAACAGAAGCAATCAGCAGACAATTTGCTCAACGCAAAGTAACCCACAAAGAATAACCTATTAAATAACTATATTTTACTCATCTTAAAAGCCACACTCAGAATGAACATGAAAACATCAAGTGCAGGTGCCATGACAAGACGAACAGTCCCGTAGTAGTGCATGCTGAGAGAGGACACGAATCGAGAAGAGAGGCGAGTAAAAGAGGCTGAGGACGAATACAAACGTGTTAGTACAAGGGAGGGTACTTACTTCCAGATGGGGGGTTAGTACTCTTTCTGCTGGGAGGACGTTTCGCTGAGGATGGTTAAAAAGAAAATGTAACCTTAACAGACATGCTTCATTTGGTGAGAAATACAATACCTTTCTCTCATCAGAGAGGGCTAGAGCTTTGAGACTGCTGATACAGTCAACGAATCACAAATCTCGATAACAATGCACAAAAAACAAAGGGATCAGGATCAAGTGAAAGGTTCTTTGTTAGATGTGATTAAGAATTTTTAACATAAATGAAAAAATAGGATATCATATATACAAGGGCAGCATTTCACAGATAATTTGTTACATGATGAGTAACCCACGGCAACGGTGCTACTGTAAATTTGATGTTTTAACACGTTGACGCTCAAAGTCCTGGATTGTACCTTACATTTATAATGGAATGAGCAAATCATTCACTGTTACCAAACAGTTAATTGTATCTATCAAGTTTTGAGGAGTAGCAAAATCAACCAGAGGGGGAACTCCTCACAGTGGTCACTCACCTTTAAATGCAGTACATGCAGGTGGCATACTCCTATTAGCGTCTATATCAAATTCGCCGCAAGTGTTCTCCTTCAGGAAAAGTGCCAATTAGGAGCAGGAGAACAACTTTTTTTGCTACAGTATGTTATCAATTAGGATGTGCTTTTTGTGGCTTGGATGTTAAAGAACATGAATGGAAGCACATGTGGTTGAAAAATGGGGTAAATTGAGGCAATTTTAGACCAGTTTGTTTACGACTGAGTAAAGAGGTTTGTTTTCAAGTGACGAAAAGTTCCGGCTCTCCTAGCAACAAATCTGCACGGTCATGGTACGGAAAATTGATGGTGCCATGAAAGGCCAACTTGTCAGCTATCCAGTGATGGGTAGCGTTTAGCAAGTGAAAACTTCTATCTAGACTTAGAGAACACATTACTTATGTGATTTAGTGTGTAAGTCAATGAGGCTTTTAATGGGCGTATGCTACCTGCAGCACAAGAGTAGTTTGCAAGCTAACCCTAGCGTTATTGCTACAGGAAAATCATTAAACTATGACTGCTTTTCTGCCATACTGTAATAGCCGGCTGATTGCAAAAATACTTTTCTAGGTTGCTCTAAGCAAGTATTTGTTGAGCATGGGGAAATTGTGTTAAAACTTTACACTACATCATAAGGCTATCCTATCATGCATACATGAGCTCCTAAGCTGATGTTCAGGTTCTGGAGAAACGGTTTTAGGATTTTTCACATTTTGCCCTCTGCCGACCCCAAATGACCTTTGGCCTCCACCCAAAACAATAGGGTTCTTGTACTTATTATGGGGAAGCGACATGCCAAATATTAGAACTGCATATTTAACCTATCTTGAGATATTGTGTTTACAATCTAGGGCATCACATACACACACACACACACACACACGCACAGATGCCAACTTGATTGCATAGGTAACTTGGCTGCCTACGGCAAGTACCCAATAAATTAAATGTTATGATTTTACTCATCATGAAATTATTACTCAAAATGGACAAAACAAATGCAGGTGCAATGGAAGGATGAATAACGCAAACTAGTGCATCCTGAGAGGAGATAAATGCAACAAGGCTGAGGATAAATAGAACAGTGTTAGTAAATGTGATGTTACTGCCTTCCAGATAGGGGCTTTCTTACTGGATGTAGAGTAATACTCTCTCTCTCTGGTGAGGTGTTTACTGAAGAGTTTACATGAAATAAAGATGATTATAAGGTGATTCTAAGGTGAGAGATTACATTTCTGTTAGGATTGTTTCGGTAACGTCAAGCTCCTCCCATTTGACGTCAGGCAACTCATACTTTTGAAACCTCTCCTAATGATGTTGATGTCTTATGCCTATCCAGTGTGCAAGTCTACAATATCAAGTACACTGGGCATTCACTGTGGAAGCAGAGCCTCCCAAATTCAAAAGAGAACATGAACAATGTTAATGCCAACGCAGATGCCGTTAAAACCAAACACGAAATGCTTAACAGAGAAGAGGCATCTATCATTTACAACAAGGTACAGTAAGAGATTAAAACCCATAAATCACAACCGACATAAGAAGAAAAAAAAAGTTTGGTAAAGATGCGTGTGAGATGACAAGATGAATAATCCCCGTAGTAGCACGGTGACGGAGAGGAATAAAACTAGGCTAAGGACAAGTACCAGAAATGTTATTACTAAGCAGGTTACTTACTTCCAAGTGAGGAGGTACTTCCAGATGCAGGGCTACCTCCTGGTGAGGAACTAGTACTCTTTCTGGTCACACGTTTTACTGAGGATGGAAAAAAGACACACATAACCTTTAACGACTTTTTTGTCAAGTATGTTCGTGTTTGTCAGGCGAGGGGAAACAGACACTCCTAGAGGTAACGTTAAAAATGGTACATTGTGACGCTAGAGTAGCAAGCAAATGACATACATTGGGCTGCCAGGCTGCTTCACAAAACTGTGACATAAATTATGTAATCTTTAAAATGTTAAAACATGCTCAGGTTTGCTACTTACCTTTCACTTCTTTCTTGGTGCTCGATTCCTTCGACTTGGTCGATTCATTTTCTCTGCCGGCGTCGTCCGATACTTTCCTCCCGGTGTTGATTCTGCTCTTCACCTCTGTCAGTTTCGCGGTAGCCTTGACGGGTTCCTGAGCCTTGCGTCGTGGGATGACGCTCAGTTTGGGAGGTACGGGAGGTTTGTGACTCCCGACGCCTCTCACGGTCTTCTTCTCCTTTGCGACGCTGATGTCGACTTTAACGTTGGACTTGGCGTTCGGTTTGACCCCCGTCTTGGGCTTAATGAGGAGAGATTTCCTCTTTAAGGCAGATAAACTTGAATCTGTTTCGGACTTTCTGACAGTTTTGTTATTTTCCTGCTCGCCGACGGTGGTCTCTTTCACCGTTACGGCTGCCGCTGCAGATGTCAGGTCGATCGTCGCGCTCTCGACGGCCTTCTCCAGACCGTTCAGATTCTCCATGACGGTACGATTGCTGCAACTGCTCGAGTCCGAGTGTTCCATGCGTTGCCATTTCCCATCGACCATCACCTCCACCGTCGTGGGCGCTATCTCTTTCCCCTCCTCCCCCCTCTCGTCCAGCCCATTCTGCAGGGCGAAGGTGTGGTTCCCATCGTTGACGCCCTCCAACAGGTCCACGGGAGAAAGTTTGACGGTGACCTTGGGGTCTATACCGTTTGTTTCGGTACTCACTACTTGAGTAGTCGAGTCTGCCGGTATGCTTTCGTCATTGTGGTGGTCCGCCAAGCTGACTCCATTTTCAAGGGTGATGGTGGTGTGATTAGTAAACTCCATGTCCGGACCCTCCTCTGCGGTCTGGACTGGATCCTGATCTGTAGCAACGTCACCTTTAACAGGGACAGAGTCCATGCTCCAGAAGGCCAGCGGATTAGAATGGAGGGCGGATTCTCCGACAAAAAATTCCTCCTCGACTGGTGTTATCGGCTCCCAAATCGGAGTATTCTTAATGTCCATAAATTTTAAATAAAGTTCGTCGTCGTGGAGTTCCTCTCGCAGATTTTCCGGTATCAGATTTGATTCGCTCAGAGCCTGCTCTAATTCTTCCGGTGTCAAAAGGTCAAACTTCCAACGGCCGGTGGGAGTATCCAAGGACGAAGGAATAGCTAGAAACTCGTCGTATTCGACTTCGTCATCCTCGGATAACACGTCCTCGACATCCGTCCCGACCCTCACGTGAAATTCGACCGGGGTGGACGACGTGGGAATGTCAAAGTCCCAGGCGAGGCTCGAGTTGGATTTCTCGCAGGTACCTAGGGATCCTTGCGATCCTATTTCCGCCGGGTCGTTGGTTACATCATAGGTCCTATTGGCCCTCGAATGACAGTTTTCGACCAAGTCCGGTCTCGTGGGAATATCCAACAGTTCCTCTTCGCTACCGCCTATGCTAGACAGGTTCTGATAGCTCGGTACTGAATCTAACCTACCGCTACACTCAGTTTCTGGCATCACTTGCCAGAGTTGATACCCGTTCCTTCCTCCGGTAGTCTCTTTCGGATTTTTCCGTTTGGCGCTGTGGTCGCTCTGACTCAGACTGGAATGATCGTCTCCCGGTAAGGTGAAAGTATTGTTCAGACCACCTCCAAACTCTTTTTGAGATACCTGCGAGAAACGAGAATTGGGCGATTTCAGCGCGTCCTTACCCACCCAAGCGGGACACGTGAGACTCTTGTCCAGAGGGCTGACTTTCCGATTTAAGAGTTTACTAGACGAGGAGGAGGATCGCTTCTCCTTCGCTCCCGAAGATGAGACTTTTACGGAATAACAGCTGATCTGTGCATTCCCAGACTTTGCCGATTTCGACTGCCTGTCCTTTTGGAGGGCTCCGTCGGAGAATGGCAAGGTCTTTGGACGAGGTAAACGTTTAGAGGTTACGGTAGCGGTAGTCGTGTTTAGCTTCCTTTGAGCTTTCACTTCCGATACGACAGTTTTACAAGACTGGACTTTACCGTTCAGTAACGGGGGTCCCAACGGAAAAACCTTGTAAGCTGGCACAAACAGACCGTGCGACGGTACACACTCAAAGTAGTGGATCCCGTCTACCGACCCGTCGTTTTTGCCGTTCCCATTGTAAAGTTCAATGCCGCACAGATATCCCTGAGTGAAATGCGTTTTTCCCTTGAACCTTAAAACACCAGTTTTACCATCGCTTGTGGTGACCTCCTGACCTAACAAGAGGTGCTTGAATCCTGAGCTGGGAGACGACGGAGATGGGAGGCTTCTGGAACGAGTTGTCTTATCATGACAAGAGGACGCCTTGGGGCCGGGCAGCAAGGAACGTCTCGGTCTCGAAGAAGGGAGCCTCGTCTCCACCTGTGTTGACTGTCAAAGAACAGAAGAGAAAAACTGGTAAAGACAGGGGTAACTGTCATATTGTGTATATCTAGATCACCGACAGAACTCAATCAATGTAAAATTATATCAAGGAATGCAAAAAGAGCTTCCAAGTGCAAATCGCAATGGATGTGTAGTCGCAATAATGCAGCCTACCATAAAAAGGCAACTGACCAGTGCAAAAAAAAACTGTTCTGAAAACTTTTCCCAATGAGGTTGCACTTCATGGCAGACGAACATTTAAGTAATGAATGTCCAACAATTTGAGATCTTTCAGTACTTATGGTTCTGCAAGATTGTTTGCTCCTGTGGTTTCTAAGTTGTTTTTTTCTCTGATTTTCTATGACAATTACGACATTTTAAATTCTGGTGACGAGGTGGTAGTGACTACAACGGCTGTTATATTCCTGCAGTTGAGCCAACATGCAATTCTATATCTGGCTAGATCGGATTTACATTTATGCATCAGTTATTCTTTGGAGTAATATCTGAAAAGGTTAGCATATGGGCAAATACACAGTAAACCAACACGAAATGATAACATAGAGGTTTTCCACCCCTAAAATTGATATTTCCAATGTTCTGTTATGTTCAATATTACTCATTTGAAGCAAAGAGCTAGAGTAAAAAGTTTCAACTTCCTACTTGAATTTTGAAAAAATGGCCCATTAGAATCCTATAGGAAAATAACGGTTGAACATTGACATACGGCAAGAAAATACAACAATTGCAAAACATTGACATACATCACATAGAAGGCAATTTTTCATAAAGTTTGAAACATACTTAGTCTTTGACCTTTTCCTATGATGACATACAGTCATGTCTAACTCACAACCAAATTAGAGTAATATATGATGTATATATCACGCTCAGTACAGCATGAAATAGATAACGGACGAACATGTAAAAAATGTTACAACAGTTATAAATTTACCTTAAAAAATGGCATAACTCAAAAGATTTGAAATGTATATGATCCATGTTACTGCACTCAGAATCTTAGCCAGTAGTGGTTTATATAAACACTGAAAACATCATTTTTTGGTGCACATGGGGCACAGGTGGCAAATTTTAAGAAGTTTGACATACAAAAATGTAACTCATGTGTATGTCAATCTTTTTCAAACGTACCACTATACCCCCATGTGCATCATCAAATGAAGTTTCCATGGTTTTTATAAACTATTTCATGGTAGGAATCTGTATACACAAAAGGAACTACATGCACTGTATACTTTTTGAGTTTCGCAATTTTTTGTGGTACATTTATAACGGTTGTAACACATTGACATACTGTTCGACCGCTACCTATTTCATGCGCTACTAAGCCTGATATGCATCACCTATTGCTCTCGTTTGGTTGTGTGGCAGGTATGACTATATGCCATCATAGGAAAATGTCCAAGACTATATGTTTTAAACTTTATGAAAAATTGCCTGCCATGTGATGTATGTCAATGTGTACAACCATTATATATTTCTGGTGTATGTCAATGTTCGCCCGTTATTTTTCCCATAGGATTCCAATGGACCAAAATTTCAAAATTCAAGTAGGATGTTGAAACTTTCTATGCTATCTCTCTGCTTCAAATAACTAACACTCATCCTAATAGAACAAAGAAAATACCAATTTCAATACTGAAAACTGCATGTGTTGATTTTCATGTTGGTTTACTGTGTAAAGGCCCATATAATGTCTGCTGGGTTATTCAGGAAGTAATGTGCTCAAACCACCTCCAAACACAAAACTCATCCAATAATGAGGGCATAGTTGTACTTAAGAAAGTGACAATTTAAGATGCAGGTAGAGTAGCTGCAGGAAATCTACAACAGTTTCAAAATCAAAATATCGTATCAGCTTTAAAACATGTCTTTCTTCATTAAATCTCAAAATACCTACGGATGAGAACCGCTCTACTGTATATTAAAAATGCACTAGTTGCCATAGCAACATTAACACCAGAAAACAAGAATCCCCACCACAGTGTGCAAGAAAAATAACTATGCAAATAGGAATCTTACCATAAAGACAGCTTCTTACAATAGTTCAATATCCACACACATATATATATCCTCTCAGTACAATGTTAAATTTCCTATGGTGTTGTACTGTAAAATTGTATTCCATGCACCGCACATGTAACCAACAGATACTGTATGCAACAACAAACGGAACCGAGAGTAGCCGGTATTGTATCCTCGGATCGTCGTAACCGACCTCCTTTAACTCTTCACATGTAATTATGTTGCACCTCAACATGCAGACAGAAACTCATTAATAATGTTGGCTGTAGGATGCCAGCAGACTGTAAGATGGCCGAAACGCTAGCTGGCTGTCATCATCACTGCTGGCTTTTAGCACACTAACGGCCGTGCATGTTACTGTCAGATGCTGAATTAACTGCCTGCGGTAGCTAGTATTAACGTACATCTACGCAACAGTGTACATGTAACACAGACTGTTAACACACATCATGTATCAGCTGCTGAGCTTCCTCTGCATTGATACTATAGCTGGTGGACGAGTTAAATTGATTCAATGTCCTTGGTAAAACAATCAATCTCTACATGCCGAATGTACTGTTTGTACTGGAAATCCTATTAGATGGACAACAGAGGATTCTGGTAAATAACGGTGTTAAATATGACATGGTTGGATTGATTTCCAAATCTGTGGTTTTTGCTAGTGTCAGTTGGTCATAGTTTAAATATTAAAAGTGATTAGTCATAGATGTCATTAATTAATGAGGCTACAGATTACGGTAAATATGCATTGAAATGTAGACTACGGGGGGACGGTCTAACTTGTCCATGAATTAAGCATCAACGTATTATCCTGCATAACTCTGACCACTATACAGCTTGTATGGATGTATTTACATGTTTTTAAAATTACAAGAAGCTAGGTGGGTGAAGAGGGATATGAAAGGTATATAGTCCTCCCCCCCCCCCTCCCCCTTGTACCTCTACTGATACCACTGAGTGCAAGGTTACATGATTCTGATAGCACTAAAGCACTGATAGCTAGGAAGCTCTAAGCTGCCTTGCTTTGAGCAGATAGCTGTCACAGAGATGACAGAGCACCCAGCTGTGAGAAGGATCAGTACCTCTCGCTTGGAGTTAGGAAATCATAATGCCACAGCAGGAGGCCAATAGGCATCCAATTTATCTTTCTAACCGAGATACTGACGAACTCAAACACCGCCAAGCGCTAAATGGATTGCCATTCTGTACACCGGCATGTGGAACCATCATCGAACGTACAGGATGCTACAGTGTATATTCAGAGACAGTAGTCTAAACAGTTTTAGCAGATCCATTGCATTTTATGTACTACAGTATATATAGTTGTGTAAAACATGTGAGTAAATAGTTGTGTAAAACAGTGAGTACTGTATCAACAGGGCATCACGCAGCACTGTGGTATCAAATACAATGGCCATGCAAATTAAGCTCAGTATTAAGGGTTTTTGTACACGCCTACTATTATGGCATAAAAAAATATTTCAAAATATTTACAATTTATGCAAATTGCAAAAACCATGATATATAGAAACTTAATTGACATATTTACAGCAAAATAATTGGTCGCTACATGGAAGTTATGGTTCATAAACCATGAATCTGTGATAGAGAATATATTGTGTCCCACAAATTTCTTACAGTGTTTTATTATTATTGGTAGTAGTTCTCCCCCCCCCCCCCACCCACCCCTCTCTCATTTGCAACCCTCTGTAGTTTGCTTAAAATCCATTGTCCAACATGCTACCAGCAGACACTTGATATATATTCAACATGGACTGCAGCAGTTTTACTACTGTCAGTACTATATACTGTATATCCCAGTGCAGAAACTGTACACTTGAAGTGAAACATGAAAAATATCTAATACCCAGCAAGACAAACAGATTTGCATCAGACAAACTGAAAGTTTCAAATTCTTGCATAGTACCCAGAGATTCAAACCTCTCCACATATGTGGTAACCTAATGTCACCAAACTCCTCAGGGGAAGAAATGGTGGAAAATACTCCAATGGCTTTGGCAAAGGAATGAAAAATGCCAGCAGTTTTTCAACAGGAGAAACATTCCAATCATTGCAGATCAGCAATAATAAAAGTCAACCACATCCAATATTACTAGCAGCTAAGTTTATTAACTAAGCTTATTTGTTTTCACTGTATTTATTTCCAAAATTGATCGTTTTTGTATATTGTGAAGCGCTTTGATACTTTTTGTGATTTAACGCTATATAAATTACATATTTATTATTTATAAGCTGCAGTGAGATGCCATAGGAGTCTTCTCGATAATTAGAGATATAACAGAATTATTTATCCCAATACGCTTAATAGTCATACCAAACAGTGCAGTACATCTATGTAATGTGCTGCCAACTTAAAATTATAACTTCTGTCGCTCCAATTATGTATTACTGTATGTATACATTTAAAGTGGAAAACACCTGTACTGCCTATTAACACATGTGAGACTAATTGCCACAAATTTACAAAACCAATTTTTTTTTCTGGCCGATATTAAAGCCATAATACACATACCATAATAAACCACATACAAAGCAATGCCTACAGTATCATCACAGCCTAAATCAACCCTTTCAATTCTGCTTTAAAATATCTTTTTTCTTTTCTTTTTTAATTTAATTCTATGAAATCCACAGAGTATAACTGAAATCATATAACTAACATAAGATTGCAATTTATCCAACCAAGACTCTCTGATATAATTTTAATGAAATGAGGGTTAGAGGCCGAAATGGGCAAGTACTGTACAGTACCCTGTAGCCGATTCTATACTTAACATCACCTTGCCAAACCTGTTTCATGTATTAATGACATGTAGAAGGGAACTTGAAAGATTCCAAAATGATTTAATTATTGAGAAAAATTGAATTGAATTATATATTATGTATAGAGAGAGTTGTCTGATGATTCGCTCAACACGTGAAAGTCTGAGTAACAACTACTAGTGTTCCACTAGTTTCAACAAATTCTCTTCTATATATAATTTACGAATAATTTATAACAAATAATAAAAAATAAAAACTGTATTAATATCTATATATACTGTAAATTGTATAGTGATCTTGTAAACAGAGCATACAAATACATTAACAGCACAGATCCAATAGTATAGCTGGTAAACTGCAGGATGCACTCAGACATGTGCATGGTCTAAATATACTTGCTGACACATGCTATACAGTGTTCAATAATCTTTCAGCAAAAGATGGCCAATAGTATGATTCATGCTCCAAAATGACTAAATATGACCAATTAAAGGATCCGCACAATAAAAACAAAGTCAAACATTTGGGAATTCCTACAGTAGTTTCAATGCATTGAAACAGACAGTGCCTCTAGGAACAGCTACATGATTTTTCTACATATTTTCCATATTTGTTACAGAATTATTGCTCTTACAATTATATTTGCTATGTGCTCTACAGTAGTTTAAATGGTTATATCTAATCTCTTGTTGCATTTCTTGTTTTGTCCAGAAATAACCTTTCAACACTTGATTCCCTCCCAGGTTTGAAATACACATAAGATGTTACATGTATCTCCACCTCTCAATTATTAACACAGGATGGGGCCTCAAGGGTGGTGAACAGATAATTAATTTTACACTTCAATCTTTACCTACTGCAAACCCCTGTAGGTAAGGGGCACAAAATTGGTTTTCACTTGACACCAAATGGATGGGTGGCGGGAAATATTCTCTAAGTTTCTCTGTACAAATACAGCCAGACACCTGATTAGTATGAGAGGCAATGGCAGGGTGGAACCGGGGAGGTAAAACTGATTATATGTTTCTGATGGAGAAACATCTGTTTTTTAATATCAATGCCAAAAGAAGCCTATCACATGTGATGGGTGGAATTTGGGTATATCTTTCATGATCCAAAGCAAAAGGTGTGTTGATCCTCTGATCTCTAAGTGATGACCGGAAATTAGTAAAATTCAAAATGACTGGAGACTTTCAATGTCAGGGCCGGCCACAAAGGATGGCAACAGACTTGACTGTGTGTCATGTATGTTCTTTGTTCTGCATAGTAAGAATACCCATTCTGATATTTACTGTACAGGCCAACATGTACAGGATTATCATTTGGAGGGGAGGGGGGAGGGGAGAAGGTAAGGAAGGGGGAAGGAGGGGTTTGGGAAGAAATAATCTGCAGGGAACAGGAAAAATTTACCGTTTTCTGCAGGATAGGTCTAAATAGCATCATCAGAAAGTATTTCAGTACATGCGCAACCTCACCTTGGTGCTTTTTATAGGATTCTCTTGCCTTATATTCCAACTCCCACACTTCGTTCCTCCAACAAACTGTATTTAACTGTTCCTAAACCACGCTTGAAGACCTATGGTTACAGAAGCTTTGAATACTCTGGCTCTTATCTCTGGAACAAGTAACCAGATCACATTCGCACATGCTCTAAACTTTTTACATTCAAAAGTCTTCTTAAGACCCATCTTTTCATTTGTTCTTTTGTAAATTAATCTGCTTTCTTTGTAAAGCGCCTTGAGCAGTGACTTTTGTCTACTGATTTGGCGCTAGATAAGTCTCATTTATTAATATAATTATTATTCAAAAATTCCCAAACCAAAGGCTCATATGGACAACATTACCCACAGTAAGTACATACAGTACACATTACTTATCAAACAAGGAGGAAAGGACAGAGTGTATGAGTAGGAGATATGGGGAAGAATCCAATCTGCAGGGAACACTAGGCATCTATATCCACCAATAACATTATATATATTATTCTTACAATTTTTGGATAGTCTATTCCTATCAATTGCACTTGATAAAGAATTTTGATGTTTTTTGGCTATGTTCTCCCAATTAACTGAACACTTGATAAAGCATTCTCACTTCTCTATCTGTTGTCTACTGAACAACAAAGCAGATACAACCAAATCAATGCAAATCTTATTAGAGACACAATAGTCGTAGCATATAGCTAGTAGGGTCCACATTTTACAACAGTCAGTGACAAATCCCTTTCAATGGACCTCAACAAACACTGTCTCAACAATAATTTGTACAGTACCAAGGCAAAGGCTTCAATATGAAATATAAGCATGTAGGTTGCGATGAAACTTTAAATGAATTCATCCATACACTATCAATTTTCTATAAGTTCTTGTGTACTTTTTGTTCTAAAAGAGTTTCAATGAATAACACAGGCTTTGAATTATATTAGAGCATTAGGATAAACAACAGCAAAGCTAAATTGTGGGTGCCCCAATTATCCCATCAAAGATCAAAATTATGTAAGATACTGCATACAATGATAAATAACTACAGTAGATGTTCCCTCCTCATGTTCAGGCCAATAGTTTTGATGCAGTTATCTGAAGCTATAAGCATTAGCCCAGCCAACACAGAATATACAACTGAAGCAAATGAAGAATAACCAACAGAATGATAAAGCAGCCCACACTAGTGTTCCTACCTGTACTAATATACTGCCAATCATACATATTTAGTTATGTGCCACATTATGCTCAGTGTGTGCTAATTCATCTGTTGCTGTGAGTATACCACACAAGTTAATATTGTACTGTGACAATTAAGATAAAAAGCATCTACTATGGATGTCCATTCCCGTGACTTCATACCTCACACTCAATATACTATATATTCACAGCTACACATTCTTATAGCAGGCTAACTAGACATGCTACTAGAGTATGTAGCATTTTGGTTTAAAATGATAGTATATACTAAAAGATGAGACATCGGGGAGAGAAACTTATCAGTATAATTAATCTGTATCATTAAGGATAATGCTCAGCAATTTACGATGTTAATTCCAGTTTGGATAATGGAAATATATGTTACTAAACACACACATAAAAATGGACTATTGACTAATTGTAATTAGACACATGAATTTTAGTCTAATTCTAATAAAGCCATATAACAATCTAACTAACAGAATGATCTTAAACCATTCTTGCTTAAAACCTGAAAACATTAATGCTAAGTTAATACAGTCTAGTAATCCATCAAGACACATGTACATTACATTATACATATATATATACGACATTGCACAGCATTGTGTAATCTGAGTACATGTATGCATAATGAGTCGTAACATGTGCACGAGTCAGCGAGTACCGTTACTATGACTAACACATCATAACAGTGAGCCTACATACATGTGTAACTATGTATACTCCCATACATACAACATGTACAAGCTAGGCCAAAGTAAAAACATAGTTTGTGGATAGGTTCTGGGGTAAATCAACTTTTTAACACCAGCAAACCACACATTAAGACTGAAAAGAAATCATTGAACATTAATTGATTCTTTTTAAAGGGAGAATCCAAAATCAATTGAGTCACGCCGCTTCAATTACTTGACTGAACACATACACAATTAACGCTGACAACAGGTGATGACGAACACGACGACGACAAAAATGATCGATAGAGAAATAATCCATTTTTACCTTGAGTGAAGAAGAGTCAGCCTCAGACACAGAGGAACAGATCACATATATGAGCCACTTGTACATCTATACATCTCCACACTAGACCATCACCACGTGAAAATTTACTTGATTTATGCTTTAATAATCAACATGTGATACGTTTCTCACGTTTAAAACAGCGCTTACGACGGTCGTAGCCGTTCGTAACAATCTCACTTCCTACTGTACACACATCTGTTTTCCACACTCAGCCAACGCCCTAGCATGCCTGAACGAGAGACGAGTAATAATCCGCAGACACGAGCGAGATGGAAAATCGACAGCATCAATGAGAGATTGAGACACACACGCCGTAATAGCCTCCTCTTCCTCCGTAGTACTACTACGTCAGTATACTAATAAATTTCTTCCACCTCTGTAGACATAATTTCAGCTTACTTAAATACTACATGCGATGCTTTACGAATGTGGAGTTGGATTGAAGTGGTTTGTGAGTCTCTCTCTCTATCTCACTGCTTGTGAATTATGCAGACCGGTGCTAAGTGCGCAATGAATATTACCAACAGCCTGAGGCAGCAGGAGAGAAGAAGAAAAGGTGACTATACTACGGTACAAACCACGGATCTAACGGTTTTCGTCAGATGACGACGAAAGACGGGAGAGAGAGAGAGAGAGAGAGGAATGAAGCTTCCGAGGAAAAAAGTGAAGGATCGGGTGTCACAAAAGAATTTAAGGGAACTGATCATGTATGGGGAAGAGAATGTGTGGAGATCATTAAAAACAAAACTTATAGGAGGGTAGTACAGATGATTAATGGCCTTAAAATAAAATGTGACTGCATCTCAATGAGGCGGGGACAGAATAAATTGTTAGAGTGTGAGTTCATACTTCAAAAACAGGAATTTAAACATCATGAGACTAATATTTATCGTTTGTTTGCAGGATTCATTAACAATATAGCTAGTTAATTACTTGTATGTTTATGAAAAAATGATAAGAAGTAAAATAGAACATTTGTATGAATCTTTGTGTTTACTTTTATGTTTGTAAATAAATTCTCTCTTTCTTTGCAATTAAAAGGAAAAGGTTTATTTTCAAGAGTGATTTGAGTTGGTGAGGCTGGATATCTATAAAATTTTATACTGTTCTAAAATGTTGAACATACTGGCAGCCAGTGAAACACCTCACAGTATTATTTAAACAGCTATAATTTAAATATCAAAATATGTAGCTATTATACTGTCCTAAAACGTTGAATATGCCAGCCAGTGAAACACCTGACAGTACTAATTTAAACTGCTATAATTTAAATATCAAAATATGTAGCTATTATACTGTCCTAAAACGTTGAATATGCCAGCCAGTGAAACACCTCACAGTACTATTTAAACAGCTATAATTTAAATATCAAAATATGTAGCTATTATACTGTCCTAAAACGTTGAATATGCCAGCCAGTGAAACACCATACAGTACTAATTTAAACAGCTATAATTTAAATATCAAAATATGTAGCTATTATACTGTCCTAAAACGTTGAATATGCCAGCCAGTGAAACACCTTACAGTACTATTCAGCTATAATTAAATATCAAAATATATACTTATTGAGAACAATTAGCTATCTTTCCGTTAATTTTCATTATAAAAATTTTTAAAAAAAAAAGTTTTTTTTTCCCCTAAATGTTTGATTTCAGTATAAATGGTTTACTTCTTTCTCAGAGAGCAATCTCATATTGGGATAACATGCATCTAAACTGATACTTGGCTAACTATCATTCATGAAATTAATAGGCTTAGTGATTTGTCATTGGTTTATAGTCATAGCTATGTGTATAGCATTCTTTCTAGCAGGAATTAACTTTGCTGAAATCTAAATCCATACAATCAGCGTGCTTGAGCTCTCACAATAGTATCCTACAAAGAAGTATGCAATTAGATTGAGTGATAACAAGAACAGGTCACTTTAAATTTATACCTATTGTAGTAGCAATTCTGTAACTCCCATGCTCTCCTGAATAGACCTCTAATACAAAATTCAATATCTTCTGCATGTAATTACTAAGTGAGTTACAGTCACTGACTGGCATATGACTAATCACTACTCAAACTTGATAAGATACCACCAACTACAAGCAGGCAGATCTATCCGTGATTGATCTGCTAACACCTGCAGACTTCCGGATGAAACATCAAAGTTTCATTCCACTGCGATCCCTTAACCATCAACCAACCAGTACTGTCTGACTCCCAACCCATTGGATGATTCTGGACAGGCTTTATATTATGCTAATTTTAAAGGCTGCCACCTATACAAATTTTTTGACTCACACTGCATCACTAATACAATTTTTTCTGCTGAGGTGCGTTTATGCAATTTTAGCATGTTAGTGAGAATCTGTAGTTGATGTAGGGTTATTGATTGAAGCTTGCTTGGTGATCAGGAACAAGTTTGTTACTGATGCGCTTGGAGCATTTTCCGAAATGGAAGAAGAAGCTGCAATCGCCCAGGAGCAGATGGCAAATAATTAGAAGCTCCTCTTCTGTACAGATATCAACAGCAGTATGGATGATTGGATTTCTACTGTACAAAAGGTCAAAGGTGAATCAAAGGAAACGGACTTAATTGCACAACTGTGACCGCTGCAATATTTGATGTTGGAATCTGATTTATCTGTAAAACAATCAGTCTGTCTCCTTCTTTGTGTTGCTATTATCAAATTTGGTATTCTGAACACAGGTTATGAAATGTGGTGTTAATGTATCTTAAAGTCAAACAGTATATAGCTTAAAGACGCATTATGTGTTTGCTGATGAATTTTGGAAAACAAACTTCTGAGACAGATTCAATGTTTCTTATTCTAAATGCAGTCTGACAAGGTTTAATGGAGAAAAGTTGTCGCAATCGAAAGAAAGAAATATGTTTTCTGTTGCCCTTATGGCGTGAACGATTTACCGTAAAATCACTGCGACCGCCCATATCAGCACGTTCATTACACAAATGTAACTTATATATACTCGTATTGTCCCCTTGTTTTACCCAATTCCACGGAGGAAACGTTGGAAAACACCTGTTTATTCCTTGCAATGGAAGGAAATGACACAATTTCACAAGCTACATCAGTAATACCAAAAGAAAGATACTATTTAAGAGAATGGACCTACTGTAACACAGGCTAGCCAGTGAAAGTATTAGTCTAACGGTCGTAAACAAAACAGAGAGATTTGATTGGTGCATGATCTGTTTTGCAAATTTTGATTGAAGTTTGTAGAATCTACAAACTTGTTAAAAAATCTGGCAAATTTTATTCAGCTCAAAACGTTTAACGACAGATAACTCAATGAAAATCATGATAATTAATATGAAAATTGCACAGAGCAGTGTTATTTTCACTGAGCTTTCAAGGGCAGTAAGCTGGAAAGGTCGAAGTTTAAAATTTGGCAAACACACATTGAGACTTTAAGGGATTAAAATACTGTACACACTGTCTGATTGAAAGGTGCTGGCCAATGGACATTTCGTTGTCACAATACAAGGTCTGAGTAATTAAGTTTGTACGGTAGTTACATACCAGACTGTACCCTACTGAATGTAAGTACAGTAATTCATATTCATCAGACCTGTCATATTATCCCTTAGCGCCAGTGGCGGAGCTAGGGGTATTGGTCAGGGGGGCGAGAATGGTCTGTAGGGGTGCTTTCGACACTATCTAAGCGTAGCGCCACCACAGGTTGGCGCGGAGCGTACAGAATTTTTTTTGAGTAAAGATACTCCCTAGATCGCCGGAAATGACCCTTTCCAGGCCTTGCTAATTTGCAGATTTCAAAGAATAAATAGGTGTCAAAATGTGAAAAATGTCAAATAGGTAGATGAGAGCGCAATATAAAAGTCAATAATAGTAAAAAGTGGTAAAAAGCTGAAAAGGGCGCCAGCAGTCCCGCCCCCCCCCCCCCTGACTATATGAACCCTCAGCCACTGCTTAGCGCTATTAATTATACAGCAATTTCAAACATTAAAGTATCATTTCTAGTTGCATTTTGGGGGATTGGAATTAGATACTGAGATTCTATATATTGTTTTTAAGTATTAACTATCACAGTTAACATCATCAACATGTCTCACACTAGAAATGGCTTTCTTATTATCCTTTATGGTTAAATATTATCCTTCAAGGCAAATGTACTTTAGATCCTTTTGTGCTTGGAAAAATTGCAACTGACCACGGTTGAAATAACTTTGGATCGGGATCTTGAGGTTAATTACAATCTATAAGTCAGTCATGAAGCAGCTCATCTATATGTGACAATGTTATACTAAGAAATAGCTAGGCAGAAATTACAGTAATTACACAGATTAACTCACCAAGGAACGAACGTACAATATAAAGCCAAGCTGGCAGCTTACATTTATGTCTTGTTCATTAACATTCATGAATTCTATAATTACTATAACATACTGTATGTTGCTGTATATACAGAAAGTATGTAAAGATATATGAAGCTAATTCTGTTATACCTTAACATTGATTTCTGTATACATACAGAAGGTATGTCAAGATATATAATCTCGTTTGATATCAGATCTAGAACACAGAAGATGAAAAGCTCAGCAGACCTGAAAATTGCTCTTATAAAATACGCGCAAAAAGAAATCAGGGTTGGATGCAAAACTTGATGGGCATAACAAGACGTGGCGATTCTGTGTTTACGAGCTGAGGGCGTCACATACATACACACACACCCATGTTTGTATTACATTCAGACCGAGGATCCCATGGTATTTTCCATTGTTCAAATCCACGTACCCAAACCTTAACAATACCCCATACAATAATTTTCTTCCGAGGACGTGGTGATTCTTTAGAAATCACAACCGAGGACCTGGAATTCTTTTGTTCAAGTCCTCGGTCAGAATACAAAACATACACACACATACACACGCAATCACCATTGCATAGATTCCTTGAGCCTTCGGCAAGGAATCAAAAAAGCAATGATTACAGTTTGTACTCACCTTCCTAGATTTCTGAGGGTGTTTCCTTCCCACCACCATGGAATGAGTGTAGTGAACAGGCCTCAATAGAAGTACCCAGTACTTAAGCTAAAAATCCACAGTTATATAAGTAGTAAGTTGGCAAGGATTACACCCGCTGCAGAGCAAATATAAACCCTGCAGAATCTGTCAGCTTCATGCTGGGTATTTGCATTCAGTGTGAATTAGTGCATATACCTTTACAATAATAACTCTACTACTACTATCTGTGTGTGTATATACCTGTACAATAATATCCCTACTACTACTATCTGTGACAATCACTATTTGCTCAGAGACATAAGAGCTACAGTAGAAGGCATCTAAGTGAAGACCTAGTATTATACTATAGTCTCTGTGAGATACCTCACATATGCCTCATTGTGGGAGTTCAAGTGTGCCATTAACATCTGGGATTCCACACATACTGTGCTCGATGCCTTGCCCTACATTAATGGTACAATCAAAACTAGTCAAAACACTTAAAGAGATACATGGTCAGATCTTTAAGCATCCAAACGAGAAACCCTTACATTCAAACAGCGAAGTGTGAAAATTACCAATTGCATGATCGATGTTTGCCTGTGTGTACTGTGCTTGCACATGCCTATGCGTACTGTGCTTGCACATGCCTAATGTACAGTATGTGTACTGTGCTGGCACTAAATGTTATAACTGTACATAACTTGTTATATGCAGAGAGGTCAGCTTTAATATTTTAGAAAGCTAACTTAATCTTGGATTGTAAAGATACAAATATCAAGATACAAATCAAATATCTTCAAATACAGAGTGACTGTACATAATAAAACGAGTAAAACCGTGTCTAAGAGTGGATGAGGTGTGTCTACGAGTGGATAAGGTGTTCTGGTGTTGTCATATGAAGTGCAAATTAACAGACTACTTGAATTACAAGTCCACAAGCGTAATCTAAGACCTAACTAGCTACTTTAGTACTGGTCACTTAAAGGTGTCTTCTGCTTGAGATGATGAATAAACCCCTCTATAAATTATTATATAGTTCTTGAAACTTTGCTTCATAGTTAATTTAGTACTCCTAAATCTATCAATTAGGCAGCTCTTTATAGTGTCATATCTCTCAATATACCCAGATGACACTCACTACATTACACATGTCAGACAGGCATGATAAAGTTCACTCCTACTGTATAGCTATGGAGGCTAAACTATTAAATCTCATTTTGCTTTTCCCTTTTAGACTATCTGGCTGTATATATTCTAAGCTGTCTGTATAGACATGTCTAACCATATGAACATGTAGGCCAGTGGCGGAGTGTCCATACAGTCAGGGTGGGGGGGGGGGGCAGATGGCCCCGACGGACTCAAATGGACTGCTGGCGCCCTTTTCAGCTTTTTACCACTTTTTACTTATTCGCAATTATTTA
>JAIPMN010003679.1:0-12917 GCA_020650975.1 Apostichopus californicus | reverse complement strand
TGACAGTCAGGATAATTTGGTGACTGTTGTTGGTTCTGCAAACCCGTTGCAGGTGTTTCCAATTGGTACATCTACTGTTACCTACACTTACAGTGATAACCAAGGAAACTCTGATAACTGTTCCTTTGATGTCACTGTTCAGGGTATGTTTGTATTTTGCTCATATTTGGTTATTTGCACATCTTCTTTACTGAACTTCATGTAACCATTATATGTAAATATTACTTGATCTTTGAAATGAATGGATTTTCCAGAGCCGGGGCAATCTTTCTCAGAGTAACATGAAATAAGTTATTGCTTTCATTGGACTTTGATTTAACTATGTATCCTCTTGTCAAGTTTTTAACCATATGCTTAATAGTGATCATATAATTGGTAAAATGTCATGCAATGCCAATGGCTAAAAAACGAACTTCATGCTTCAACTTAGTTTATAGTAAATAAGTATCCAGGGTTACGATCAGCTTATAAAATGTGTCCGCCAGTGCAGTCGATGTTTTGATGGTATTTTAAAGGGACTCACAGTGAAGATAAAGATGTTCATTTACATATTAAAGACAAAATATTGAAGTAATACAATCTCTTTGTATGTTTTCTGCCTTTTGGACACTGGTAAAATTTTTCAACAAATCTTCAACATTTCGATATCCTTCAGCTGGAGTACAGCCAATGGATAATACACCACCCAACATCATCACACCATGCCCGGCTACAAGGGTTGTCGACGTGCCAGCCGGTTTAACGGGTGCACCATTATTTTGGACACCACCACAAGCTATCGATGAGTCAGGACCGGTTATCGTGGATGCCACACACCGACCTGGAGATAACTTTCCGCTCGGTGTAACTTTGGTTGTTTACACATTTACCGACCAATTTGGCAATTCTGCATCATGTTCCTTCAATATTATTGTCATGGGTCTGTATTTACCTGTTTTGCATGTTCTAGATAATTGAAGAATTATATTTTAAGCAATTTTTATGCTTTCAGACTTCTTTATCGATCTGAAATACTCTGAAAAAAATCACAATATTCGTGCATGTTAATTGTAATTCAGAAGCTGCTTCCTGTTCTTTACCATAGTCAGTTTATTTCTTCTAGATGTTGTAAAAAATTATCATAGATATTACTTTGGGTGATTTTTGTGAATTAACACAAGTTAACCTCTTGATTGATTTCTCAAGTCTGCCAATAATTACCCAGCATGTGATAATTCTCTGATGAAGAAAAAAACATATAGTTTGAGGATTGTAGCGATAGTTTTCATTCGTAGCTTCTTGAGAAGGCATTAAAATGACACAACGACGCAATCTTAGCTGAATAATCAAATGAACTCTGAAAAAGATGAAACATTGTCTTTGATATAACTGTTCATGTTTTTTTCATGATCTGTGAAACATTCTAAAAAGACTTATGACAGACGTGAGTCTGAAAGAAAAACCTAGATGTGCTCACAAAAGAGGGTGGGCAGCAGTGGCGTAGCCAGCATTCTATTGTTAGGGGGGGCAAGATATTTCTTAAGGGGGGCAACCCTGTGATGGTTGATGGTAGGAATTACCAAGAAATATATGTATTACTGGGTACCTCTTCTGCACAAATACACATCCAATGGTTCAGTGGAGCAAGACACATTAACTTATTCTTTCAAAAAATAATTATATATATAGATATATTTTTTGCAGGTCCTGGGGATCCGCAAGTTATGCTTCAGTGTCCTGCCGATAGTGTAGTAAATGTTCCAGCGGGTGTTACCAGGGCTACCGTCGGCTGGATAACGCCTGTAGCTTTCAATAGCAATGGTCAGGAGTTGACGCTACAGAGTACCCATGAACCTAACACAGTCTTTCAGTTGGGGACAACAACTGTAACATACACTGTGACTGGGACTCCAACATCTTGCTCTTTTGATGTCATTGTTCAAAGTAAGAATATTGCTTACTTTAACAGGGTTAATTCTGACATTGATGATGTAGCTATGTGAATAGAACATGCATTGATCGGTTTAAAGAGTTCATCACAGGTTACAGGGTTAATTCTGACATTGATGATGTAGCTATGTGAATGGAACATGCATCGCTTGGTTTAAAGAGTTCATCACACATTACAGGGTTAATTCTGACATTGATGCTGTTTCTTTGTGAATGGAACATGCATTGCTCGGTTTAAAGAGTTCATCACACATTACAGGGTTAATTCTGACATTAATGCTGTTTCTTTGTGAATGGAACATGCATGGCTTGGTTTAAAGAGTTCATCACACATAACTGGGTTAATTCTGGTGATGTAGCTTTGTGAATGGAACATACATTGCTTGGTTGGAAGATTTCATCACACATAGCTGTGTGTCTTGATGATGTAGCAATGTGAGTAGAACATTGCATTGCTCGGTTAAATGTACCGGTGCTGTGGCCGAGTGGATAAAGGCGGTGGCATTTGAAGCAATGAAGCTTAGCAATCGGGAGGTTCGGGGTTCGATTCCCGGCCGGGTCATAGTAAGGTGGGTTTTTCATCCAAGAGCAATCTACGGTTTTCCCATCTGAAATGACTTTCTAAATTGAAAAGATTCCAAATTTGAGTTAAACTGTTGAATTGGAAGCCACCCGACGTGTAAGTTGTAATCCATAAGCCCTTCCGGGCTTCTCCCACATTTGTGGTCGCTTAAGCGTCGTAAAAATAACTGCTGATTATTATTATTATTATATTATATATTATTAAATGAGATCATCACACATAACAAGGTTAATTGTTCCATTGATGCTGTTTCTTTGTGAATAGAACATACATTGCTTGATTTGAAGAGTCCATCATACATAACAGACCTGGGTATTTTGTACATGTTCATCAAGGGAAGAAACCTGTTGTGATTTAATGTGTTCATCTTTCGTAAAATTATATATTCTTTAAGATTTCAACAACAAGGGTGCTTCAGAAATGATGTCAGCAAACACCTTGAATTACTTTACTGTAAAAGCTATTCAAAGTACAAGCCTTCATTTGTCATGATCTCTGCAGCAGCTAATTCCATGTACTTGAACCTCACAGAGAGCTGCACAATAGTGTTCAAAATTAATCGGTTGCAAGAAAACTAATTTGAAAGGGTTGCAAAAAAAAAAGTGAGATAAAAAAAAATTAATGTTATGCAGTGTATATGTTATCAGCGATATTCATTGAGATTGGCACTGTGTAAGGTTGTGAACCAACGCAGTTAATAGTCTAACATAATCTTGAGTGAACAATTCTGTAGATCCAGCCAATTTCATCTGTTACACTTCGTTTTATACTTTGAAATATGTGCCTACTCTAGAAAATTGCCCAAAAATAGTAATACCGTTCTGCAACAATGTTTCTCTTTCTCCTTACAAAGCACTCGGTGGTGCTTCTTTCCGATTCTTAGTGGACTGTCCTGCTGACATAGTCGTTACAGCACCAACAGGACAGAATGGTGTGACAGTCACATGGCGGGAACCAATTGTAGTTGACAGTCAGGAGAACTTGGTGGCTGTTCTTGGTTCTTCAAACCCAATGCAAGTGTTTCCAATTGGTACAACTACTGTTACCTACACTTACAGTGATAACCAAGGAAACTCTGGTAGCTGTTCCTTTGATGTCACTGTTCAAGGTATGTTCCAGGGATCAATGACCAGTAAAAACTAGCCTCAAATGAAAGACAATGTTAATCAGTCATTCCAGTTAAAGTGACTCTGATATATATAGGTATTAAAATCAAGAAGACAATGAGAAAAGTTCAGTAATTCTAATTTCAGAGTATTGGATACAATTTTACTGACATGCAATCAAAAGATAAAAAACTAATTTTAGTGGACGTTATTGAAAATACGTCAATAAAGCTTTCTGATTGGATGACAACCAGCCGTGTGTAAAGCTGCCAAACAGTGGGCAACAATTCGTTGTTTAAATGTGCTGGTTATGAATGGTGAGAACTCATGTTAGTTCAAGTAATGTCACACTACTGTATCTGTGAGTTTAGCGATATATTATTACCCCGTTATTTATATAGCGCATAATCCAAAAGTTCTATGCGCTTATGTGCAGGTACTTTGCCCAGGAGTGTCTGTCAGAGATTCTTCAAAAGAATTCTTAGTGATTTCAGTTGCCGCTGCTGCGTTGTCAAGTTTTGTGGAACTAGAAAGGACCGATAAGACTGTAGTGGGCTCCAGCCAAGAGATTACACTGTACATCAAGTTTGTTACAGGTTGTTATTTGGTCTCTGATAAAACCGTCAAAACTTATGTCTTCCTTTGGGGACTTACCCATTAAATTTACTTACTATCACTAATTGATATCACTAGCGTAAGAGTTAGCAGTAGCATCAACGTGGTAAAACCACATAGCAACACCAAAGTGGATCTATTTTTAGAAAGGAAAGAGTGGAACGCCGATAGGGCAGAAACTAGCACATTGCTCAACTAACAAGGTTATAGGGATGGCGACTGTAACAAAGACAGCTCCGTTGACTTGGGGCAAGGACCCTGTTGGCCTTGCTCAAGTGTTTTAAGGCAACTATTAAATGGAAGACGAAGGTATATTACTTTTTTCCATTATATTTTGACTACATTTCATTTAGATCAAACAGTGCAGGACAATACTCCACCCCGTATTACCATCCCCTGCCCACAAGACCAAACTCTGATTGTGGCCTCAACTACCGAACAAGTATTTCCAAGATGGATAGAGCCGGAGGCCGTGGACGAGTCTGGTTTACCATCGGTTGTCACCACTCACATTCCAGGATCAAGTTTCTCCCTCGGAAATACAGAAGTTACGTACACCTTTGCTGACTCTTTTGGAAATGCCGTCAGCTGTTCCTTCTTCATTATTGTTAGGAGTGAGTCATTTTTTGTTACAGTTACTTTTGATTTTGACATAATTTAAATTTAGCCAGTTTTGTTGTTGTTGCCTAACTTTATTTAAATCAGTTTGTCATTCTTTATGGTGTTTGCCCACTGGCTGTATGAACAGTCTGCAAAGCCATTCCATTACATGTTACAACGTAAATCAATTTTCTATTTACTATGGCTGTATATAAAAAAAAAGGGACGGATACAAGAATGTGAAAAGTTTGTGGTTTATATTGTTATAGATAGCATGTCGTTTAGATAAGAAATGTGTTTGGGTTAGGTTTAGACAGTAAGCAATGGACATAAATACATTGTGATCAAAGTAGTAGATTTCGATTTATATATGTTCCTTAGGGGGCAGATTGACAGAAAAAATTAGTATGTGTATTAAGTCAAAGGATATGTTCTGTAGGTGGTATGCTTGAAGATTGCTTTAGACATATCATTGTGACTCGTAGAATGGTAACCAGCAGGAACTAACAGACAACACTCCTTTCATTATTGCTTTCATATCTTGTAAAATAATAACCCGGCCACCGTTAGCAAAAATGGGTTCAACTATCTGCTGTTATCTCTTTTAGCACAAACCTTGGATCAGATCCCACCAGTAATAACAAGACCTTGCCCAGATGACATTGTTCGATTTGTTGCAATCGGGGGGATGTCAGATCCAATCACATGGTTGGAACCTGTGGCAGTGGACAATTCAAATGAGGAACCAGCTATGGCCACTACTCACAGACCTGGAAGTACTTTCCCCTTGGGTGTCACGACAGTAACTTACCGATTTACAGATGGTGCTGGAAACGTTGCTTCTTGCATGTTCCAAGTTTCTGTGATAGGTAATTTTATTACTTTAGTGGATGAATGTTGCATGATATGTAATAGGTAACTTCTTGCACTAGTGAATAAAGGGTGGCTTGGCATATGATAGGTAACTTCTTGCACAAGTGAATAAAGGGTGGCTTGGCATATGATAGGTAACTTCTTGCACTAGTGAATAAAGGGTTGCATGGCATATGATAGGTAACTTCTTGCACTAGTGAATAAAGGGTTGCATGGCATATGATAGGTAACTTCATTTGTGACTATTATTTCTTGAACAGTTGATACAGATGTGAGGCCTCCTGTAATATCTGGTTGCCCTATGGATCAACAGGTTGAAGCCCCGATAGGGTCTGGAGGGACTACTGTATTCTTCAATGAACCGACTGCTACGGATGAATCAGGGAGACCTTTGGTTACTCAAACCCATGGGAGGGGTGATTTCTTTCCCACTGGAGTCACCAGTGTCGTTTTTACCTTCACTGATACGAATGGTAATACTGCCACCTGCTCATTCTTTGTAACAGTAACCGGTGAGTATATCATCAGACAGTTAATCACATCTTCTTCCTTCTGTGTTGCTCTTTAAATTGTAATTGTTTGCTTCCTGCACCTGATGCATTGCTTCTGAAATTGTGAGGTATGTAATACAGATCCCTGATTCTGTTAATACAGAAGTGTGATTTTGTGGGAAAAAGAATTGAAAGATTATGTACTAGTTTCATATATGATCAAGGTAGGTAAGCCGTATGTTTGCCATTTAAATTTGGGTAGAAACAAGTACTTGTTTGTAGTTTCAAAATGCCCATTAAAACAATGATATCATATACTTGGCGACATGCTGTTTGATATTAAACGATGTGTTAAACGGTATGTGTGAAATATTTATTACTTGGTCGCCTACACATATGAGATAGGGGGCCCGGAAATGATGGTTATGACAGATGTAGTAAATGATTAGTATGTTTCATGTAAATCATTACAGTAATTAAACCATGAATAAATGTCATTTGCCACAGAGATCATGCACCACTGATATAACTTCCAGTGATCCGATCTTATTCTAACACACTCTTCTCTCAACACACCAGGTTTACAAAAACGGTCCCTTAAATTCTTTTTGAGTTGACATAGTATTGAGTCCTATATTGTATAAAATGTTTTCCTACACCATTAATTGGTTAAAACAAAACTAACACAAAACCTTTTGAGTACCAAACATAGCCATAATTTGTGATCGAAATATGCATATTTGAATAAAACATTGGCAAGTACATCAGGGATTATTAAGCTCAATATAACTTTGGTAGTTTGTTAGTTTGATGAAATTGGTTGGTTAATCTCTTTCTCTGATATACATCCTATTAACTGATTGATCAGTCACAATATCTAAACAATTTCCCCTATTTTCCATTATGATCTATCCTATCAATGGTTTAATCTGTTACGTTATCAAACATCAACAACTACCCCCTGAATTCTTCTACAATATACCCTATTAACTGGTTATATTGGTTTATAACATCCAATTACTCCTCTTGCTTGTAGATGTGCAGGCACTGGATGTTAGAGCAACTGTCCTATATATATCTATCTATCTATCTATCTATCTATCTATCTATCTATCTATCTATCTATCTATCTATCTATCTATCTATCTATCTATCTATCTATCTATCTATCTATCTATCTGTCTGTCTATCTATCTGTCTATCTATCTGTCTATCTATCTGTCTATCTATCTGTCTATCTGTATTTCAGAGGAGCAGCCTGTGGATGTGCTGCCACCGGTTATTTTCAACTGTCCCAGTGGCGAGGCAGCATTTGCCACACAGGGTGCCAATGGAGTAGTCGTCAACTTTATTGCACCAACAGCAATTGATAATTCAGGGGAAGCTCCTTTTATATCAGCCTCCAATATGCCGGGTGATTTCTTTCCAGTTGGATCTACTGTGGTCTCATATACCTTCTCTGATCGTCAGGGTAACGCAGCGACCTGCACTTTTGTAGTTGCAGTGTCAGGTAAGTCTGCAGAGCAACCCGATTTCTCTCTGCATCTTAAAGAAAATAAGTTGTCTACCAATACCAGATTACATGCCATTGCAAGCATGGTTCTTCAGGCCACAACAATGCTCTTTTTTTGGGGGGGGGGGGGAGGGCTGGTTCTGTATGAAATGGTAGGATTGATTTAATATTCTGATATGGCTTAATTCAACGGCTTCACTTCACAGAAAAGCATTTCAAAACTGCATGGGCAGTAACTGACTTGACCAACTTTTAGAAGTAATGTACAAATAAATTAGTGTATTGTCTGGTATAATATTGTATTATTATGGTACAACCAACAAAGACAATGGTCTCTTGAAATATTTACAACAACAGTCAGTACACTTGTAAAATTTCAAAAAATTTGGTTTCTGACAAAAAATTTCAAAAATGACATGAGCTCATCTGCAATGCCTCAGGGTTTGTCTGCAGTAATTTGGTCTCTGACTGTCAGTCGATTTCTCCTAACTTTTTAGTTGAGACTCCCATCGATCGTATACCACCAACGATAAGTGGCTGTCAACAGCTGGTACAGGAAGTGGTTCCACCGGGTGTCGGTGGTACCAATGTCTTCTTCACGCCACCAATGGCCACAGATAATTCAAACCTTCCGGTCACTATAACCAGCAGCCACAACTCTGGTGATTTCTTTCAACTTGGTGCTACCGCTGTGGTCTTCACATTTACCGATGCAGCCGGCAATTCAAACACTTGCTCATTCTCAGTAACTGTAGCAGGTCAGATTTCATCATTACTTCTATTGTTCTCAGTATACGTTTATCAGGTTTTACCTAACAGGGGTTTGGATAATACGCCCTCATCGACGAACAGAACCAGTTAATATGCATTCACGCAACTGTAGAATCGCTGTGGTCGAGTGGTACGGACTTCGGTCTGTGACACAAAGATCTGGGATGCGATTCCTATCTTTGCCTGATGAGTCCTAGAAGGAAGAAACTGGTTGTGAAGGGGAATTTGTCTGCTGTGTTTACCTCCATTTCATTAACAAAGTCTGTTCAAAGTATCTCTTTCGAGATTGTGGTACAACTTCATCTTTGGCATGAGGACGCACTTTAATGATTAGAAGGACCTCAGTCAAAGGTCATTTAAGGTCAGTATGTGGATCCAGCTCAGTACAAGCTTCTGGGAAAATTTCAAACTGGGACTTTTTTTTTCTTTAGAAATGTCTTTGTCAACATTATTCAAACTCGCTGACTTCTGCATCATGGATGCTTTAGTTCTGTGATCTTGATCGAACTCAAGATCTTTTTCATTCTCCTCTCTTCAAAGAATTCACATAAAATCTTTGGAGTAGTAAAGCAAGATAAGCAGTAGTCGGTAGATGATATGCATTCAATTTTCCGTTAAACACGTTTTTCAGTTTTTGATAAGCATTAATAAGCATTTTGATTTCTGACATTTTACTGTAAGAAACTGGACTGATTTGTGTAATAACCCTAATCCTAATCCTTGAATCTTTTATGTCTTTATTGCTGAACCCCATGAAACAGATTAACGTTGATAATTTTCATGTTCTCCCACGAACAGTTGAAGATCCAGGAAACTTTCCAGAAATTGTAGTTGGTTGTCCGCCAGATATCACCGCTACCTTAGCTGTTAATAGAGACCTGGCCCAGGTGTTCTGGTTTCAACCTCAAGCAGTAGACAGAAATGGAAACCGGGCTACCGCGCTCGGGTCTCACGAGCCTGGCAGTATGTTCCCTGCTGGGTTCACTACAGTCACATACACATTCACCGATTTTGAGAACAATGTCGCATTTTGCTCCTTTATGGTTTTGGTGAATGGTAAGTGTTAATCAGTTCAGCTAGTGCGGTTCTTTAACATTGGTGCATTTGCCAGTAACTATTGTTTCTTATTTTATAATTGTACTAGCTACCAATTAATACTGTGTAATAGTATCGAATGGTACACTGTAGTACTAGCTTGCAGTTATAACTGTGCAATAGTATGCATGATAGCATAAATCAACAGCCAGTACTACAGGACAGCATTAATTAATAGCCAGTACTACAGGACAGCATTAATTACCAGTACTACACGATTTTTAGATCAAAGGCCATCAAGGGGTCAGTAGGGGTCAATCTTAGGGTGAATGCTTCAAATTGCTTGTTCTTATGCATGATTGAATGGATTTAGATGAAACCTGTACACAATGGTCCATGGGTAGTGGACCATCATATGTGTTTGATAAATTGAGGTCAAAGGCCATCTAGGGGTCATTAGGGGTCATTGTTTGAAAATATCCAAAATGCTTCTAAAGATACCAATGGCTGTTAATGAAAGTTTGTGATATTGATCCATGACAGGTGTGTCATATTGACTGTTTAGTATTTTGTATTTTAGTTAAGGGTCATCTAGGGGTCAGGAGGATCAATCTATGAAAACCTACTGCTTCTTCCCCTACAGATAGCAATAGATATTAATGAAAGTTAGTCATAATCATCTATAAGTACAAAAATCCAATAGGCTCATTTATTAAGAATGACTTGTCCAAATGATCAATCTGGTATGAGCTACTGCACCATTGGTGTTCTAGTTGACTAAGAGTCTATGGTAATGTTACATGACTAACAGAAATTGTTTCAAGAATAAGAGATAAAAACAATGTAACTAATTATGAGTGAGTGTAAAATTCATGCATGATTAAGTGTATTTCATACTTCCCACCAATAAATCTAATTGACAGTATGAGTAGAGTTTCAAGCATGGTTAAATGTGTTTTTCATACTTCCCATCAATGAAACTAATTGGTTGCATGAGTGGAGTTTCAAGCATGGTTAAGCATGTATTTCAATAAATCTAATTAACATTTTACTGCTTATGAAAACTAGTGATTTAGGCAATCATATTGTTCATAACATATAATATTTTTTCTATTGATTTTTATGCTTTTCTCCTCAGAGAATCCGTGTACATTCAGTCCTTGCTTGAATGATGGTTTCTGTTTATCAAATGCCAATAGTGACATGTTTACTTGTGCATGTGTTGGAGGGTATACAGGAGATCTATGTGAAATACTACCTAGTAAGTACAGTCTTTCTAAATATATTTATAATGTGTTGGTGGGTATACACGAGATCTATATTATATACCACCTAGTAAGTACTGTCATTCTAAATATATTTATAATGTGTTGGTGGGTACACATGAGATCTATGTGAAATACCACCTAGTAAGTACAGTCATTCTCAATATATTTATAATGTGTTGGAGGGTACACATGAGATCTATATTATATACCACCTAGTAAGTACAGTCATTCTTAATATATTTATAATGTGTTGGTGGGTACACATGAGATCAATGTGAAGTACCACCTAGTAAGTACAGTCATTCTAAATATATTTATAATGTGTTGGTGGGTACACATGAGATCTATGTGAAATACCACCTAGTAAGTACAGTCATTCTTAATATATTTATAATGTGTTGGTGGGTACACATGAGATCTATGTGAAATACCACCTAGTAAGTACAGTCATTCTAAATATATTTATAATGTGTTGGTGGGTACACATGAGATCTATGTGAAATACCACCTAGTAAGTACAGTCATTCTTAATATATTTATAATGTGTTGGTGGGTACACATGAGATCTATGTGAAATACCACCTAGTTAGTAGAGTCATTCTAAATATATTTATAATGTGTTGGTGGGTACACATGAGATCTATGTGAAATACCACCTAGTAAGTACAGTCATTCTTAATATATTTATAATGTGTTGGTGGGTATACATGAGATCTATGTCAAATACCACGTAGTAGGTAGTCATTCTAAATATATTTATAATGTGTTGGTGGGTACACATGAGATCTATATTATATACCACCTAGTAAGTAGAGTCATTATAAATTTATTGATAATGTGTTTGTGGGTACACATGAGATCTATGTGAAATACCACGTACCACCTAGTAAGTGAATTCATACTTACTGGACATATTATCTGTAAAAGATTCGATACCATTATGCTTAGGCGGGTTTTAACATCACACATTACAGCAATAATTTGATGGATTAGGATTTTGCTATAAGATGCCATTTCGTGTGACATAAGAATGAATATGAGTTTTCTGTTATGTTGATGTTTTCCAGGAGATGTCACTCCACCAGATGTCTTTTTTTGCCCGCTTCGACCAATTGTTATCGATATCCCAGCTGGAGATCTGAGTACCACTGTTTCATGGCAAATCCCAATGGCTATCGATGATTCTGCAGTTACTACCACATCAAATTTTCAACCAGGGTCTAATTTCCAAATAGGAACAACTACAGTTCAATATGTATTTACCGATACATCAGAAAACGAGGCTTTCTGTTTCTTTGATGTTGTAGTCGTAGCAACCAGTAAGTGTTCAGCTTGTGTGGACAGGTATTGCTTTCTGCACATTAGTAAAAACGTTTGCTTTGAACTTGTGAGTACATCTATTGCTTTCAGCTGTGAGGACAAGTATTGCTTTCAGCTTGTGAGTAAAGCTATTGCTTCCAGTGTGTGAGTGGAAGCTATTACTCTTAGCTTGTGAGTAAAGCGATAATGTTTTCAGCTTGTGTGGACAGGTATTGCTTGCTGCACATTAGTAAAAACATTTGCTTTGAGCTTGTGAGTACATCTATTGCTTTCAGCTGTGAGGACAATTATTGCTTTCAGCTTGTGAGTAAAGTTATTGCTTTCAGTGTGTGAGTGAAAGCTATTACTCTTAGCTTGTGAGTAAAGCGATAATGTTTTCAGCTTGTGTGGACAGGTATTGCTTCTGCACATTAGTAAAAACATTTGCTTTGAACTTGTGAGTACATCTATTGCTTTCAGCTGTGAGGACAATTATTGCTTTCAGCTTGTGAGTAAAGTTATTGCTTCCAGTGTGTGAGTGAAAGCTATTACTCTTAGCTTGTGAGTCAACTGCTTTTTTTTGCTTTCAACTGAGTAAATCTATTGTCTTAAGTGAATAAGTTATGCTATTGCTTTCTAAGAAAGTTATATCAAGGAACTTAGTTCTTTGAACTAGGTTCCTATTAAGGGACTACAACTAACCTGAAAAAGGTCAGGTTCTCATTTGATGAAACTTCGGTCCAAATCTATTTCACAATGGCAACGAAATTATTACAGAGAAGAGCTGCAAATAGATATTACATTCAAAGCTACCTCCAGTGTGATACAAGAATT
>JAIPMN010003678.1:18617-29976 GCA_020650975.1 Apostichopus californicus | reverse complement strand
GTATCAGTGCAGTAGCAGCAGGCTCTTTGGATCCAGTTGGTGTCAGTGACATGTTGCTGGTTGGGACTCAGACTGACCTATTAGCATATGATGTACAGAATAATACGGATGTATTTTACAAAGAGGTAGTCCTTCTGTGTTTGTGTTTTAATGAGAAGAAAATGACTTTCAAAGTTTTAATGTGCCCAGTTGAAAGAAGATACATTGAAATTTTCGAGGCTTAAAATATTGAAAGGTTTTATTCTGTATTTATTTCATAACCCTGATAGCAGACAATTATGTCATTTGCTTGTTTACAGATCAAAGTATAATAATTAGTTATGATTTTGTCTCATTTTTGTACAGGCTCCTGATGGTGTGAATGCAATTGCTATTGGCAAACTTGGATCGATTGATTCAAAATTAGCGATAAGTGGAGGTAACTGTGCTCTCCAGGGATATGACATAGAAGGCAATGACCTCTTTTGGACAGTGAGTTGGACTTACCTCTGTGTTACTACCTTTAGTTTGTTTAATCTTCAATATCCTCACAGATTGTAAGACACTTATAACCTCTCATTTCTACTGTGTGATTTGCCTTCATATAGGTTTTAAGTAATGTCACATCAATTTGCGTTAGCTCTGATCAAGAGAATCGCTTGAACTTGTTGATATGAAACCAATCAAAACTTATTGTACTTATAAACTGCTACTTACTGACCTGTCCATATCTTTACAGAAAACTGTTCTCATGTATCCTCTTTCTGTCTCATTAGCCACTCTTAAATATAAGCTTTTGTGAATTCACTTTTGAAAACATCTCTTTTTTTTATCTGGACTCTGTTTCACAGTTATGATTTTGTGAAATCATCACTTCTATTTCTGATTTGATAACCATCAACATTAAATTCCTCATTGTAGGTCACTGGTGACAATGTGTGTTCTTTGGCTTTGTCTGACTTTGCTGGTGAGGGAATCTCAGAGCTCATTGTGGGATCAGAAGATTATGATATCAGAGTCTTCAGAGAGGATGAAATTATCGCTGAAATGACAGAGACAGAGGTAAATGAACAGTATTCATACATTATATTGGGATAAAAGAAAACAACTCACTTTGCATTGTGAAGAACTGTATGTTAGTTTGGATAGCTTCCTCCAGTTGACTTTGTAGCGTTTGAGCATATGTAGCTAGAACTGTTTTATCAGAAACCTGTTATATTCAAAATGTAGATCTTGAGCATCAATCATAACTACCAATTTTCTTGTCGATATTTCAGTGTTTTCAGTGCGAATGTTACATTGTACTAAGCAGCAGCTGTCATTCAAAATGTGGTAGTCATTTTGTTAAGGAAATTACTACATTAGGCACATTGCTTAATACTACAGCTGGCAGATGTTATATAACTCTGCCTCACAAGATGAAAAGGAGGGTGGGGTTGGGCAATTTAATTTGTCGTGGGCTGTTTTCTTGCCATCTTGAAGAGAAGTTTTGAGGATGAGAGCTGTCAACTTTAAAGTATCACTCCTCTCCTTTTCTGCAGGCTATTACAGCATTGTGTCCCATGACAGCCGGTAGATTTGGCTACGCACTGGCTAACGGAACTGTGGGTGTATACAACAAAACATCACGTTACTGGAGGATAAAGGTTTGTAGGAAGTGACAATAACCTTATACATAAAGTGTGCTCTGCTGTCTTGTTGTTGTATTCTCTCCAAGCATATTTTTTTATTGCCCAACCAATTAATGCCATTAACATTGGGTACCAATGCATTTAGTCAGTTTAATTACATATATTGTTTTAGATGATTGAATGTAGAAATCACAACCAATGGTAGCTATTTGTTATTGTATGTTAACTCTCTTAAAGATTCCTAATAAATACCACTCAAAGTGCTAGTTCTACAGTTTTAGTTAAACTCTTGTAATTCAGATTATTAAGTTTGTTTTCCTTTTCCTTCTTACATTTTCAGTCCAAGAATCAAGCTGTCAGTATTCATAGCTTTGACCTGAATGGAGATGGTGTTGATGAGCTCATCACTGGATGGACCAATGGAAAGGTATATTATGTAGACTTATTTAAATGTAACTTTAATGTGTAAGTCATAGTTGGATGAGGGGTATTGTTAAGTTGACGCTCTGGTTTGTATGTAAACGTTGATGCCCAACTTTCAAAACTGACAGTTGATGACTAAATAATCCCATTTTTAATCCCAAGTATTTTGCCCACTTTTTGATAATTCAAACTGCATATTTTCAAGATAAAATTATCTTTGAGACTGACCAGAAACTGGCATATACCATCAATGCAACAAAGCTAAACATCGTAATTCATGGAATGCCAGATTAAATAATTTGACAGTCTTTGACACATGTGATATCTGTTGTGTTTGTATAACTTAACCAAGCCTGAATTTAAACAGTAAATCACTCAACAATTGAACATTTTCTTGATGTTTATCTTGTGAATTTTGTCTGTAACTAATTACAATTCTTTGCAACCTTCTGGTGCTGCTGTAACTGATCCAGCTGTATAACATGATGAAGTTTTAATTATCTGTATTTGGGGTTAACACAGATTCATAATCACAATTCATAATCTTTGCAGATTGATGCTCGAAGTGACAGGACGGGTGAAGTGGTGTTTAAGGACAATATGTCTTCATCTGTAGCTGGCATCGTAGAAGGTGACTACAGGAGCAATGGAAATACAGAACTCATCTGTTGTTCTGTGGAGGGTGAAGGTAAATATTCTAAAAAAAACTGAAAAATTACTGAAGAAATCTTTCTTTGCCAGTTTCTGAAGCTTCAGGCCTTGGCAGATATTTTTAATTTCTACAATCATTTCTAGTTTTTAAGTCCTAGATCAGCAATCAGGTGTATTGAACTTATTCTATATAAGCCCATCACACCTTTTCCCAATACTCTCAAATTTTGACACACATTAAACCCTGTCATATAGTTAAACATTTTGCAATAGGTGCTGGTTCATCTCTCCATTCAGGTAATCCCTGACATACATTTTTCGGACAAAAGCACTCCCTTTCTTCCACCTCACACATAAAACTTTTAGACCCCTGGATTAACATGCACCTGTTTACATATTAACCCATCTTGAAAATGGAAGAGTCTCAGCTGATGCTTAAATCAAGCAAGGACATCAGTTATGTGCTATCCCATGTTAATGCGTTTCAGAATCATGGTTGTTTTACATTTTGACATTTAGTGCAATAATTTTGTCTTTTCAAATTTTAAAACCATAGTAAAAGGCTTCTTGCCAGCCACACAAGAGCAGAAAGGAAACTTGATGGATGTTAATATCGAACAAGAGAAAGTTAGAGAAATGAGTCAAAGGAAACAAAACTTACTCCTGGAGCTAAAGAATTATGAAGAAAATGCCAAGGTGAGAGGACTGACTAATCTTTAAGAATTTGTCATCATAATCTTTTGTCAGCAATTCTTATTCAATCTGAAGAAAACATTGGTTTCATTATATTACAAATTTAATTCTTAGAACTTAGATAGACACTTGTAATGAAATTTCAAATATCAGGAAATTATAGAAAAACATTTAAAGCTCCACTTGTTATCCAATAAAGGTCAACCAATTTAAGATTGTACCAACAACCATGAACATGGAAATAATATGCAAACCTCACTTACATAGTTTCAACAATATTCTCAAATAGTTGTGAAAAAGCAGTTGCCAAGATTTTTCTAACTTCCTCTTTTCCATAATATAGGCAGCCTCTACCGACAGGCCGTCTGGTCTTGGTGACCTTGACAAAGGTCAGATGGGTATCATACCAGCCAATACCCAACTACAAACCTCACTGTCAATTAGACTGGATGCGGAGGGTCAAGAGGTAGGAACTGTAATAAGTTCTAAGCTCACTTTGTTTACTGGCTGAACTTCATTCACTACTTTAATTTAATCAGTCTTTTAACACTCAAAGTCACATTCTCAATACTATTGTTTTTAGAGCAGTAATATAACCAGCTGTTCAGTTGCAATGGATGAGTCAACATAATCCTCCATAATGGACTTTGTGTAATTACTGAAAGGACTCTCAATATACTATCAGATATTCATGAACTGTGAGTGGGGATGCTTTACTGTAAATTCTCATTATTGACATTGTAGACAAATGGTGTTGCTTTTCTCCATTTGCAGCCACATGTGGACTTGTTTGTCTGTACCACTAATGACACTGTTCTCAGAGCTGTCCTAATATTTGCAGAAGGTATCTTTGAGGGTGAAAGTCATGTAGTGTAAGTACAAAATCCATGTAGTGTTAGAATATGGAAGTGATGTAGCAAAGGTATGAAAGTTCTATAGTGTAAAAAGGAAAGCCAAATAATGTAAGTATTAAATCTATGATGCATCAGTAGGAAAGGAGGTATGACAGTTTAAACAGTGTTAGGGTGAAAGCACTGTATTGTTATGATGAAGTGGTTCAGACCTAAGTAAGAAAATGCTGTTTGGTTTTTCCTTTGTCGTAGTCAGACCCAATATCTCTTTAGCATTGTTGGACTGCATACAGATTAGCAATCTGAGAAGAGAACTGTCAGCTCAGTTTCTATATATTCACTGCATCTTTGTAATAAGACTATGTGCACTAGGTTTATAAAGTAAGTTCAGATTATCAAGAGTAATGAACCAGAATTATAAACAACTTGGTGCAAACAATGAGATGATGTATGAGAGACTCCAGTGGAGAACATAGCAAAAGCTCACCAAGGGAAAGTTTAAATATAAGTCCCAATTATCACAACATCATATCTGTCAATTTTTAAAAAATTTGGCAAATAAATCTTTGTTTTTTTTTCAATTTCTTTGCATTTGGTTTGTTTTACAGCCATCCTAATCTTAACCAACTCAACAATACCTTACATGTGCCAATCTATCCACCTAAGGATGTTCCAGTTGATTTGCATATCAAAGCATTTGTGGGTTGTAAATCAAGGTAAGCCATCTCCTTAAAATATGCCATGCCTTCTTCTTTGGGCATGTCCACTTGAATTCTTAATGAATGGATATTATTCAATTGATCACGATGGATAGGTTATGCAGTTAAACCCTGTGTTTGATATTTTTTTGGGCATCTGCCAACCAGAGTATTAAAATTCCTGATATTTGTTAATCTTTCATTTCTTATTGCAGTACCCAGTTTCATGTCTTTGAATTAACCAGACAGTTGCCAAGGTTTTCAATGTACACACCTTGTACTGAACAGGTCCCAGAACCTAAGAGCTCTGTTACATTCACAGTCAACGAAAGAGTCCAAAGGGTATGCTTCTTTTTTTGTCAACTTTGTTGAGTTTTCTTCTGTTAGTTTCAGGGTTACTTCTGTGTCAGTCTTCACCAGTAAATAATCTTATGGTGCCATGAGTAAATACCATAAGTTCAGGTAAGGCTATGAGTACAAAGCTAAGTATGAGTTAAAGTGGTGGATTACTACAGTAGTATATCATTTCAAGGTCCTACTGATACAAGTACTAGTATACTAAGTAAGCAAGTTGTGCTGTCAATTCTTTCACCATGGTAATGGTTCAGGTAGTAGAATAAAATATCCTTTCTAAAATGTGGCAGACTTTCTATTAGTTTCAAGAGGATTTCATGTGGAAAAAGGAACACAGCTCACCAAGTTCAGATACAAAATGACACAATTGACTCATTATTTCCTGAAGAACAGTGTAGCTAAAGAAGTGGGAAGGATGGAGATTAACCCCTCTTGAATCCAGTGTACAAGCTTATACTGCTGTTATTGCATTCTGGCTGTGTGAGATTTAGTATTTCACTTGACTTTAATTTACATTCATGCATCTTTTCAGATTGTTTTATGGATCAATCAACACTTCCTTCTGAACAATGAATTAACTTGTGATGGTGACCTAAATGCTGGCTTCATGTCCCTCAGGGGATCGGGACCAATTTTCATCCAGATGAAAAGTGGAGGCCAGGTACGTATTCTTTACATTTTCATGTTCTAGCAAATCTAAATGTAACTCTCTTGAAATGTCAAAGTATACCTTACTTTCTAAGATTTGCATGATATGTGTTGTGGAGATGTGTTTCAAATGCATTATGTTCTGATTATGTTAATAATTTACCACTGGAAGAGAGATTGTGGGGTCCATCTGGATCAGAAATATACCATTTACAGTCCCTACCTGCTAACAGAAAGGTATCAAAGTACTCCTCAGATGTTGTCCTTAGTGCTCTGTACATTACAAATAACTTCTGTGTCACCTAACACTAAGATATCTCTAAAACAATCTGCTGGATGTATTTTGTTTACTTTCACATTTATTTTTGTCTATTTCTTTGCAGGTTACTCTGCGTACAGATGACATGGATTTAGCTGCGGACCTCGTCCAGGCAGTAGCCTCCTTCCTGGGCCTTGATGAATTGCAGGTTACAGCAGATTTTCCTATGCACATGGAAGAACTGAAAGAAATACTCGTCAAGGTAAGACATTCATGGTATCTGTAAAACTACAGCTTTGGATTGGCTTGCAATTTGAATTGTTAAAATGAAATATTTCTTGTTTGTAAACAACAAATGGCAATTTAATGAGACAGTAAAGTTTCCTTCTAAAGTTATTCACCAATAAGAGCAAATTTTTTTAAAGTAAATACTACTTCTTTTAAAAGATTTATTTTATTTTGAGGGATTAGGTGTTTACGTGTGATGGTATTCTTCCCAAATTATTGAAGTGACTATCATCATGTGATCGCAAGGAGTTCTTTGTTTAAATATTTGAAAATCTCATTATCCAAATAATTCATCTGTTAAAAATTTATACTGGGCTGTTCATTGACTCAGGAATAGAACTAAAACTATTGTTTTCTTTCTCAATAAGATATGTTTTATAAACAATTATATCCAAACACAAAATAAGACATAAAATTTGGTGTCAAAATGACCTCACTAAATGTTAGGAGGCTATGTACAATTTGTCATGTGAATGTCATTGTTTTCTTTTACTTGAAGGTGGACAGTTTTCATGAAGTGAGGCAGAAGCTTACAGCTGAGATGGCAGATCATTCCAATCTAATAAAGAGCTTAGTGGTGAGAGCAGAAGATGCTAGGCTGATGGGTGATATGTAAGTACATATACATGTATACATATATAGAACAATGGTGGAGTAGGAACAGCTAGGCAAGCATCTTACTTGGATCAATTGCAAATTTTTTGAACAGCAAATGTGTATATGATTTTGCAAAACAGAAAGGTTTAAGCATTCTAATACTTTTGAAAATTTAATGCTTTTTACTTGCCATGACATTAAAGACAGAATTAAGAGGCTTTTTAATGACTTAAATTTACAGGAGAAATATGAGAAGAGGCTACATGGAACTGTTTGACTTAAATCGTGACTTGATAAATGGTTACAAAGTCAGGTGCAACAACCACCAAGAACTGTTAAGCTGCTTGAAACAAGTCAACCAAACGATACAAAAAGCTGGGAATTTAAGAGGTAAGTCAATAATCATTTCTGTGTAAAGAATAAGGGCAAAGTTTGATCAAAAGATGCAAAATTTTTTCTTGTGTTGTTTCCAAAATAATTGTAGTGAATTGTTGATATCGGTTGTATCACTATTGATTAGCACACTTTAAACTTGTAACCTCAGCTTAGCAATAGTGTCTTAACATGACATGAAAGCCACTGCTATGCAGAATATAATGGATGTAAATGCAGCAAACTCTCGTACATATGAGATTTATACTCTGCTGTGTATATTTACTAAGCTGCAGTAGGTATGCAATGTATTTTGTTAACTTTCTGATTAATTCAAACCAATTAGCAAATAAAGTCATTCTATCAGTCACAAAAATAATGTGAATTACTATTCCTTATCAAATATTTACAGGACACAAGATAAAGAAAGATTAACTTGAAAGCTAAATTCAGAGTTATCTCTCAATTTTCACTGATAACAGTTTTCTGCTTTACCTTAATATCTGGCATAAACAAAACCATTAGTGTGTATCATTTTACTCAAAAGTCGTATTTTTCACACTTGAATAGTAAATGATAAAGTTAATGATGTCTTACAATAATTCTTGAAGCAAATATGAAACCCAGAATCCTGATGTAAATTGTTATTTATGTAACAACCTTTGTTTATTTTTCTTCTCTCTTTTTGTCTCGTTTTCATAAAGTGGGCAAGTTCAAAACCCAAGTGGTCTCACAGTGTCGCCAGGCCATCAAAGACAACAATGTTAGCGCCCTCTTGAAAATTATCAAGACTGGGGCATCCTGAAAGCTGGAAAGTACAGTAACTTTAGAGGGAGATTTGAAAACCCAAATGATATGTTAGGGCATTGTCAGACATATTTTAACCCTTCACCCTGGTAAACCTTTCTCAGGTCATGGTCTAAGAATGGTTAAGGAAGATGCCTCTCTCATGGAGTACTTTTGCATGTGAAATCATTCCATCAGATTGTGTTTTAACTAGATAACAGTTTCAAGATGGTTATTAGATATGATCTGTGTTTACTGACACAATTGCTAAATGATCATTTTATTAAATTGGTGTGGTATGACATAGTTATATGTTGTATCATGCAGTGATGAGGTCAGTGGAGAAGGGGGATCAGGAGGAGGCATATGTCCATTCAAGCAGATGTCTTACTGATCTGCCAGTTATGGTTGATGGCTTCTGCCTTAATATTTAATAGTCATTGATGTTTTATCATGTGAACCAGAACTATCAGAACAAAGTTTGATTGGTTCTGAAACAAACAGTTTGTTAATGTACCAGACTGCAGCAGTATGTCGCTTTGTCAATCATAAGTCTTTGTATTCCTTCACCTTGGCATGACTTATTCATAACAAAGCTACATCATGTTTAACATTTCTTTAAGTTGAAAAATGAAATGTGGGAGTGATGAATGCTGAGGATGAAAAATGTCAAACCTAATGTAAGTAAAATTTTCAGTTGAGTCATTTTCTTGGTGAGTTTGAAATAGTGCTTTAATGTTTCACTTAATAATTCTGTATTATCTTGTAACACTCTGTAGTAGATTTGTGATCTTCAATGCTCTTCTAAATTCATCTCTTCCTTTCACTTGATTTTCTGTTTATAACCTTGGCATGTTTATAGCCTTGGATATGTCCTTATTCACAGTGAAAATAAAAGAAACCAAATTTTGACCTGCTTCACTATAGATCTTAAATACAAGCTTAGTTTGTACCCCTATTGTTTATGTGATTTGCTAAAACTTACCCCTTTTTTTTTAACAGCAGAGATTTTGCATTGTAGCATCCCTTTTCAATGATGAAAAGGGGATTGGGAAGGGTTGGGGAATCCATGTTATCATATTAACCTTGACACAGCACCACACCTTGATGAAATCTATGCCATTATGTTGTCTTTCATGTTATGCATGTTGAAAAATAAAATGAGCAAACCACAGGCTATTTAAATCTTCTCTTTATTTTTTTTATCTATCATGCTGATACCACTATCAACTTGAGATAGAGCATTTGAGAGATTTGGAAGGTTCCATTAAACTTCAAGGAATCAGCTTTTACACTGTTTGATATGTTGTAGGCAATTAGCCAATTGCAGAATTGAAAGTCAAAAGTTGCATCATATCGTCAGTATTTTTTAGTGGGTTGCTTCATTTTAAGTTGCGGAAACATGAATGAAATTTAATTGGAAACCTGAAAACAGAGCTGTATAAGTGTATATCATAACAAAAATAATTTGTATCATGTCAGGGTGATGAGTATCAATAGCAACCTTCAATGAAACAAAATAAAAGAAGGGAAAAATTAGCCTTTTTAAGATTGAGGAGATGTTTCATGGGACTTTTTCAAGATGAGTGTAATGGCAGTTTCTTCCAATATAAATGTTGATTTATAAGCAAAACATTAAATGTGTTAATGTTACATGTGATGAACCTCTCTGTATGAGCGATGTGCACTCATGGAAGAAGTTAATTGGCAGGGAAATAAAAATATTTACATAAATTAAAGCAATATAAGTTAAACGGATAAATATATTGTACGTTTCTGAAATATATACAGTTATTTACAACAGTCTAAATATCTATAAAAAAAAAATAATTACAAATATTCTAAGCAGTGTTTTTAAGAAAACCTAGATCGTTAGCTGCGGACCTACATGTGTCTTACTAAGTTTTAAGTTCTTTACATTATTTTTTGAGTTCAAGGATAAATCTGGCAGCATTTTCATGAGTCATGCAAATGTCACACAAACTTGTACTACTCGGACAGCCTTTTGCAAGTCACTTCTAAGCCAATGTAACATTTTGCTTAAATTGGTCAACTCTTAGCAGGTTAAGTAGCTGACAAGAAACCTACATTTTAAGCAATGTATAGCTACAACAACTACTTTGAATTTGTGTTTTAAGATAAGCAGCTAACATTCACTTCTATCACATTTGGAGCAAAATAATGGCTACCAATTTTAGCAAACCAAGATAAGGCACAAGTTGAACACTGTGGGTAAGGAAGGCAAGACAGTCAGAGGGGGAGATAGATTAAAAACAAATATCTAAACTGGAATAGACCTCAAAACAAAGCAGCTGGCTGGAGTCTTGTCATACCCAGTATGAATGTGTAGTTGTTTCACATCTCATTTGGTTATTTTAATAGGAATCCATCCGTCTCCTCTTCATATCTGTGGACATAAAGACATGCATGTTGTGACCAATGCCATACCTCCAAAACTGCCAGAATACAGATTCACACCTTGTTATAGGGTTAATGTAGCTATAAACACTACTCTAGTAGTTTATTTGACAAAATTTACATATAACTAACTAATAGATAACTACTAAGATGTAAAGGTGCGACCTCATTATATCACAGTGATATTACTACATGTGGCGATCAGCACTGCACAATGAATGGGTTACCTGCAAAAATACTGAAAGTTTATAGTATTGTTTATAGTATAGTAATGTTTATAGTATTGTAAACTGTATTCTATTGTCAGAACTATAGAACTTCACTTTGAGACATTACACTAAATTTGCTGGCAAGAATGACTATAACATGAACAGAAGTAAGTCAACTGTCATCGTAACATAGACAACATAGTGTGTAGATCCAAGGATTTGGATTGTTCAAAACATAATCAATACCAGTCCTCTCCATCGATGACACACTCTGACAGTGTAATATAGACAAAATAGTGTGTAGGTCCAAGGATACCAGTCCCCCCCCCCACCCCCATCGATTACACACTCTGACATTGTAACATAGACAACATAGTGTGTAGATCCAAGGATACCAGGGGGGGGGGGGGGGGGGGGGGGGGGGGGGGGGGGGGGGGGGGGGGGGGGGGGGGGGGGGGGGGGGGGGGGGGGGGGGGGGGGGGGGGGGGGGGGGGGGGGGGGG
>JAIPMN010003678.1:8239-18607 GCA_020650975.1 Apostichopus californicus | reverse complement strand
CCCCCCCCCCCCCCATCGATTACACACTCTGACAGTGTAACATAGACAACATAGTGTGTAGATCCAAGGATACCAGGCCCCCCTCCCCCATTGATTACACACTCTGACAGTGTAACATAGACAACATAGTGTGTAGATCCAAGGATACCACCCCACCCCCCCTCCCCACCCCTATGCAGACTTAAGCATGTATGTCTATTACCCATATGAATGCCAATCCATACAAGGTTCATGGTCTGCAATGTAACAAACCTTCATAGAAATGACACTCACCTCCACTCTGCATACTGCTGAAGGGTTCATTGGTTTGTCTCATTCCAGCTTTGAGTCTAGGTGACTTTCGTATCGCATCTCCTATGTGGTTCCTAGACCTGACCCTTGGAGGTGATGGTGCCTTCATCTGACCTTCTCTATCCAAAGAACCACTTTCCCCTTGGTGGGGTACTGGAGATCCTCCTTGGAGTAGGATTTTCGGTTTTTCTGGCAAAACATCCAACATATCCTCTACAGCCCAAAAGTCAGGGTCATCTACAAAATGCAAAACCAATAACAATGTCACTGAGAAACAGTTACCACAACTACTATTCATCAGTTTTAATTTCTCATTTTCTAACTCTTACTGAGGGATATGTGACTCTCACTTTAAAAGTTTGTCAAAAACAGCCAATATACAGTATACAACTATAGACAATTATACAATTAACTTTGTATTGATTTACTCAAGATCTGTGTTACAGCTGCAGCATATCAAATTTGCACACTGTAAACAACAGAGAGGCTAATTTGTTCTTGCTTTTGATGAGCCGTTTTGCTTGAATTTCTGGATGTCATAATGTAAACTTGTAAAGGATATATTATAAGTGACTTTCAAACTATTAAATGTCATGCATTATAAATTTTGGAGAGAATCAGTCAACCTTGTAAGATGAATGGTATCAGTGAGTCCCTCATTTGACTCTTCTACAATTTAATTTAATCGAGTTTAATTCATTTGAGTTTAATTTAATCAAGGCATTTTAACTGACTCTGTAAACCTGACAAGGTTTACAGATAAACAACAAACCCTTTGCTACTTGGGAATGCTACAACAAAAAAAAGGGAGGAATGTGCTTGTCATTTGACAATACCGACCTCCATCCAAGCACCTTGTGTATAGATAAAGCTATTCTTGGGTACACATGCTGAAATGGTATTGTAGGTCCAGAACAAGTACTGAGATTCAGTATTGAACAATATACCTCTCCAAAATAGTAAATGGGCTTTTTCGTAACAAATTATGCAAGCACAGGAAAGTATTGCAGAAATATATATTGTAGAAATTGTAGAAATATGAATAAACAATGACAGTCCTGCAGATGATGCAGCAGAAATACTAGAACTTTTTCAGACAGACACTAACAATGTATGCGCTGTTTGTAACATATTCACAAAATTGAAAAATGCAGGGAAAGGGTGAGGTGAGACTGTAACCTAAACTGAACTTCATCTTTAATGGTCAGGAATTGGATAGTAAACAATTGAAAATAAAGCCTTTGTCCTGGTAAACCAAAAAAGGGATCCCTTTTGTTCACTTATGGCTTAACATAAAGAGAATGTGAAAGTAGAGATAAATAGTTGGGTTCATTAACCAGAGATTGCAAAAATATGATGAAGGGGAAATACACCATGGGAAATGGAAACATATCCCAACTACTACAAAGTCTTACATTCATTACAGTGAATAATATTTAAATAAAAGGAAGTAAGCTAGGCATCAATAATGAAGCAATGGCTCACAAATAGCAATTTTACAATATTCACACAGGGTATGACTTACCCTCTGCTAATACTGTTATTTCCAGGACATCATTTCCCTGAAGATTACAAATTTCTGTAGGTGATGTTACCTTGGGAGTTGGGGCTTTAATACCATGGGGCAGCAGTAAAGTATCTAAAGGGGTGGATGTAGCCACTGGTACTAGACCTAGGAAACAATAAGAAAAAGGAAAAACTTAAGAGAGATTCAAAACATTCAAACCTAACACATCAAGAAATATTTGCAAATATCTGTTTATTGCATGGACAACATGGTCTTCCCATTGTAGTTGTACATACATTAAAGTGGTTGTCCAACAAGAAGAATATAAAATGGAAGGTATTACTGGAAGCTTTGAAATTAACCAGATGACACTTGGAGAACCTCACAGATCGTGTTGGTAGTTCATCAAGAGAATCTGTCACTTCTGACTCCTAGACAACCCTGATTTTAGTATTAGCCTAAGAAAAAGTTGTATACTAGTATGATATTAGACATTAAGCACCAATTGAGCAGCATTGTGTATTCTTAAAAGATCTAACTTGTTTTTTATTCAACTTTTTAGTATTATACATACCATCAAAAAGCTGATTTGGAGAAATTGATGTTTGCATCTTAGAGGAAGAATTGGATACATCTGTATTTATCTAAAGGGAGAAAGATGATAACAGAGGGTTAAATTAACACAAAGTTAATAAGACTTTTAGTCCATGCTGATAGCAAGAGAAATCTATATGATGCTGATAAATAACCAAATTTAACTACAAATGTAAAAGTATGGATGAACTTAATGTGTGCGACTAACTTTCTGATCATTCAATGTCCACAGTGGCTAGGACTCACTAGGCGGGCTGGTGTCCTTTCTCAGGAACTTAAACTATGCAGTCTCTAATAGCACCACCAGTTGGCTACTTTCTATGACTACTTCAAAAATGTAGAGGAACATTTTGATAAAAACAAAATCTTACATATTAACAAAGAGAGGTAAAAGCAATTACCAAATTGCCATTAAAATGGAAAGGCCTGGATAGGTTCATAACATAATGTTTGCTGACTTGGGTCTGCTATCTGTCATTGAAGAAACTCATAGGAGTATAGAAACATCACTTATGAAACATCTCCTCAGATAACACAACTGACACACAAATAGATGAATGGGAAAATTCCCTAATATCAAAACTGGCTTGAAAATGGTAGTATCAATTTGCATGGCTTTTCCATCAATTCCAAGATTTTAAAAGTCCACTTTGTTGTTTTAGAGCACAAAGACGAGGTCATAAGTTCTCAATTCTTACAACCATATTTATGTTCAAGTTATTTCAGTTAACCAAGTGGTTAAAACTCAATCCTTTTGATCTGGGACCAACACCTTCACCTACAGCTTGACTTGATCTGTATTCACAGGCAAGTAAAAGATATAAAATTAGTTATTTCTTAAACCTTATCTTTCTGTATCTCCTCTTCCTGTTTTCGTCTCATCTGCTCCCTGAACTCTTGTTGCTTCTGTAGCTGCAGCATCTTCCTCTGTTGCTTCTTTTGTTCATCTGGTATGCTTAAATTGTTAAGCATTGGGGGTAAAAACATAACAAAGACAAGGAAAAAAAGGAAATATATAAACTGTTAGTTTTTAGGTGTATATTTTAAAAAAAAAATTATAATTGGCCCTCAGTGGAATATCTTAATGTCTGCCTTTCTTGCTTTTTTTGGTTTTTCTAGAGTGTTAAAAAATTGTTTAGCATCGGGATGAGCAACAGAACAAAGGAATAAGAAACAAAAGAAATGTAAAACAAAATTGTCAACTGTTAGTTTCAAAGTGAATATTTTTATGTTCTTTTTAATTGCCTCCTCGGTAACATATTTTACTTTGTTGGAGAAAGTTGGAGTAAAATCTGACAGCTGCTGGGATTGGTCAATTGCAAGAAATTCAGCTCTGGTAAAAAATATGATACTTAAAAACAAAATTCAGTCCAAATATCAACACAAACATCGCTACAAGTATGGAAAATTGACAAAACACAACTAATTGCTTTAAATCTCTGAAGTTTGACAAAATGTACATCAGTGACAATACAGGAATAAGATTTTTGAAGTATCTTTGATAACAACAACTGTACTGAGGTAATGACATTATATAGAAGTTTTCCTCCTGTTGATCAATTGGGTATTGCTTCAGACCAAGTTTACAAAAGTAGAAACTATTACAAACTATTACAAACCATTTGCTTGCCGATCGAGTTTGAATTTTTCTCTCCACTGCGCCTGTCTCCTGAAGTTGATGACTATCGTCTCCATCCAAATTAATTCTGTTACTCTGAATTTGCTGTAATTCTTCTTCACTTAGGGACTTGACACCAGACGTGTACTCTTCTGTAATGGCGTTGTGTCCGGGAACAGTTTTTGCTATATTTGGTGCAGATACTGATGTAGTTAACTTTGGAACGGTCACTGATTTTGTCACCATCCCAGACGGTGGTGCAGTAACTGATGTAGACTTTGGTGGAAATGCCGAACTTGTTGAACTTTGTACACTTGGTTCGTGGGTAACATGGTTGCTGCACAATCCGTCTGTTACCATAGGACTGACACTCACCCCTGTTGATACTGGTGATGAGGTTCTAGTACATGGGTTAAAGATAGGGTCCACTGGTGAAGGTACCAGAAAGGGTACTGGCTTCTGAGCTGTTGTTGAACATGGTGATTGTGTACTAGTCCGCCTATGAGAAGTTAGCCTTGCTTTCACAATAGCTGTGTCAATGTCTGAATGTTTAAGATCTTTGATGTCAAAAGTTGGTTGAGGCTAAAATAAGGAAAACAAACAAATACAGAGGTATTAAGGGTTTGACTTATCACGATGATTTAAGTACAATCCTGCAACCAAGAAACTGATAAATAATTCAACTGATTCATAACGGTTTAAAAAATGTTAACATTGAATTCATACGTTTCAAGACAATATAATCAAGATTAACTGGTCGATATACTCACTACTTTAGGTGCTCTTCCTATAAAATTTAAGTAAGACTTGTCTCCCAAGCAGTTTCCCAACCCATGGCCAAAACTCCTATAAAATCAAAATGGATAACATTTGTGTGTCAATACCTACTATATATGAAACAGAAAGCAATGCAATAACTGAGTTATAAACTGCTGGTCCTCTGAGACTAAAATTTCTAACAGTCAAGTGGTCATAAATTTTCTTGGTTTATCAGATTAATCGACAGGAATAGATGCTCTGTAATTCATGTACTTCAATTATAAACGTAAGTTTGATACCAACATGTTTCAAGAGTAATTAAAAATCCACAGTTGAGATAAGGTTTGTCATTTCTGTTTTCTTAGTATAGCATACATGTCCATTACCTGCATGTATTAACAGGGCTGGAAATAAGGCTTGGTGAGGGTAAGGCCATTTGGCCTCAGTGATTTATAAATTCGGGAGGGCACCAAGGCCATAAAGTTGGGCACCAAGGCAAGGCCAAACATTGTTTGGCAGTAGGGCAACAAGGCCCAAAAATTTCTGTTGCTAAACAGCCAAAGAAACATCAATATGTAATATTAAATGTGATATTATGAGTATCATATGTAGCAGAACACATAACACACACTATTGGTTTGTTCAATCATGTATTAATTCTGTTATGATAATGTAAAACTTACTAAATATGCAAAAACACATGTACGATTCATAGTTTAATATTATCTGATCTTTATCTAGTGTAAGTTTATTTTGTGGACTTCATGATTTTGTAAAATGGTTTCTTGATCTACTTGGGATTGCATTCAAGTGAAAGGGCACAGTGGCCAAATTACAGCCAAGGAATTAGAGTACGACAGCCTTTGAGGCCTTCCATGATAGGTGTTTTGTAGGACATCAAGGCCATCCTGGAAAACTACGACAGCCATGGCCTTCATTTTATTTCCAGCCCTATATTTAGTATAGTGGATTAGCTAAAACAACTGAAAAGAAAACCAACATAATAAGGTCAATTTTTTAAATGTCATTTTGCCTTTCTGAAACTTTTCAGACCTCAACAGAAATATATTTCCATCAACACATGAATAAAACATTAAAAATGCCACTTTATGGGCAAGGACAAATATAATAATATAACGATATAGCCGGAAGTGGACGTTAGTAACTTACTACTTAGTACCAAAACTTATATAACATGAAGTTCAAGTAGTCAAGTCAAAACAGAGAACAAACTTTTACAGAAGAAAAGCAAACTCTGACTAACTTGAGAGCTCTCTTCAAGCCATCAGTCACTGCCTCCTTCCTTGCTTTTTCCAGAGAAAGCGCTTTTGATCTCATTCCTTCGCTGACTCCATAACCAACATCCTCATGGTACATGCCATCCTAAGATAAATAGAGAACAAATTTGTCATCAGTTAAAGGCATTGAAGACTCTCCCCAAACCATGTGCGGCCATCTGAAAAAATTAACTTTCCGTTGCTTGCAAGTGACGTTTTGTTCGTGTCGCTACAAAATGCAGACAGTAATGAAACGTGATACCTTGTTATCTTTAGCTGGACCTGAGATGTCCATCGCTTTATCGTTTGTACACTGTGCTGTGGGTATTGGCCGCAACTGTATGTATACTGACTGTACACTAGTGTCTACTTACCGACGGTAGCAAGCTGTGTGTGTATTTTCTGGGATCGATGGTGGTGTCTAACACTTCTGATGCACCTCATTCGAAACTAGGTCAGATTACGGGCATTAGACGTTTCTTTTTGGCGAGTCTTTACACCCTTTAAGTGTAAGCTAGCTACCCAATCATTACACACAGAAGGTTGTCTTCAGTATATATTTACAATATTTTATTTTACATCAGGTTCACACATGAGATGAATGCAATTTCTCATACAAATCTTCTTCTTCTTGCCCAGAGAGTTTCAACAATTAAAAACTTCTGCCACAATACTCACATGCAAGGCCAACAGATGCATTTGTTATGGTATAAACTCTGTTTTATGGTATAAACTCTGGTTATGCTATAAACAGAGTGTTGGCTTTAGAAGTGCTTACAACATCTTTCATGAGTCTCTGATGTAAACAATTGCAAACTATGCTCTGTTCATGTAAGAGATACAACCATCTGCTTTGAGTAAAAAACAACACTAAGAAAAGGTAATCTGTAATCACAATTCACTTTAAAATGGAGAAAAAAAACATTCAACTCTCTTTCATTGATTCATTGACTAAATCAGCCCTTCAAGCATTGATCAGTCAGTGTCTAGACAAATTGCTGTGGTGCCATGAAAACTTGCATTCATGTCCCTCTTGAAACCATCCATCAGTCCTCCCTGACCCCACCCCCATCCTAACAAAATATAGGATTGATTGTATTGATGGAGCATTTACAAAGACTAACACTGAAGAAAAAATAACAGATATGAAGAAATAATTGCTAAGATACCTTAAGTTGAACTCTGACTTGAGAAGTCACTCCAACATAAAACTTCCCATTCATGTGATCAACAAAATCTGCAAGATAAGACAAAGCATTTATTGCAACAGGCATGTAGCTTAATTTCATACTGATCATACTAATATCTACTATGTGAAATACATTATGCTTAATTTGTAATTTATCTATATACGCCTTTCAAGCTTTTTATGTTCCTGGACTCACTACATCAAGGTGAGAATGTTTTAGAACATTCAATTCATTAAAATGGCCAGCCTCAGTTTTTGGCAAATCATGATTCAATTGAATTTAGCAGATTTTTCTTAAAAATATTTCTAACAATTTACTACAATATGGGAAAAGGAAACTTCAATAGCAAATAGCTTAGCTCCAATGACATACACAGTGCAGACCAATCATTGGTCTATATGAGAGCAATACTGCTTTAGTTTAAGTGGTTGCAAAAAATGACAACAGGGTTAGAGTTTTTGAAATACTTACTGTAAGTAATGAACCAGTTAAAATTCTGATGTTTAATGTTTAAAACAATCCCTTTCACTTTATAACCATGAAACTTACCAACACTTTGGTTCGTCACAGAGTGAGACCAACCATTAAACCCAAAGAGCTCATTGGCCAACTGAACCAGTTTCCACCCTTCAATGTAGGCAAGCTGACAAAAATGATAAAAATATGATGAAATGAGAACAAGAAACTGTGAAAATTGTACACGATAAATAATGGAGTACAATTTTTAAAGTTCCGATGGTACAGTGAAAGCTCACCAAAAATATTTAGAATTATAATTACAAAGGTAAACACCATTGCATTTTTGTGCAACTATAGCAAGCCTTTGTGTAAATCACAAAGGATAGAAACTTTAGCTCTGATTAAACCACTTGTAGAATTGTAATCTATCATATGAACATTTTCATCATTAAAATTGTAATTTTACTGCATACCTTTTGGCCTCCTGGTCCACTTCTCTGACTTATAAAACCAGGACCCAACTTTTGACGCAAAGCTTTCTGAATGGCATCATGCTCTTCTAAGGTAAATTCTATCTAATAACAGAAGTGAACAAAAAACACTGAAAGAAGCAGTAATGATAAATTAGTTTACTAACCATAGTAATCAAGAAAAATGAGGCATCCTTCATGTTGATCCTATACTATAATACTCAATCTGTCACTGTTTTGAACATTGATCAATCTTTACGACAAAATGAATTACAGCAACAGGATAAGCATAGCAACCAAAACTGAAATCGCTAAAAGGTTGCCACAAATCAATGCAACTCCGAGTTTCTGCTGTGGTTTGTTAGAAATTTTACAGATTTTCAGATTTTTTTAATGAAATTTGTTTGCTGTTGCATTGTACTTCTTACAGTAGGTTATTCAGTGGTCTGAATAGGGTGAATATTTAATGGCATTATGATTGCCACAATTAGTAGAAAACATTTCATCTTTAAACTTGGACTGTCAGGTCAAATTATGTTTCTTAACCAAATTTCTTAAACAGGGGGTGTATTTATCTTTATTTTTCAGAAAATAGTGCATGAATGCACATGTAGTTGCTTTGCTTTCTGAATGGAGTTTAATCGAAACTTCAGAAAATGTTATATTTGTCATCATCACCTTTGTTTGGTGGTAAGGATAAGTATATTTCCTCCCAATTCACTTAGATATTAACACAAAAGAAAACATGTTTCTCTTTATTGTGTCTCTTAGAGTTGTCTAACTATCCTGCTGCTGTTTATGTTTAAAAAGAAATGATTTCTTACTTCCTGAAATCAATATCTTGTCATAAAAGAGTTAGTGAAGATTGCAGTACATGAGCTGGAACCCTGCAAGCTCAGCCTGATTGAATGTTCTCAGTTATACTCGTAAGTCCTAGGGCTACCCTCAACTTAACTTTCATTTATAGCACAATTCATTACATGATAAGTTACGTTGTAACTTGTAGAGCCAATTATGTGACGGAATGTAGTGCATCAAGTCATTCTAATACAACAACAGTAACATCACAATCTAACGTAAGTTAGACTTTGCTTCCGTTAGACTAACTGTTGGGCCTTGTGTAACTATATAGCCTAGGTCTAACTCATTTAGCCTACATGTAAATCATTTCGTGCAATGGGTTATTCATCAAAGTTACTATCGATTCACAATAATACATTCAGCTACAGTTGCAGCTTACAAAGCATATATTCATTACGGTTCGGTCAAGTTTTTACATTAAATAGCAGCTTGTAAGAATAGTTCATAAACATACCTTCCCAAAACCGTTGTTTTTTGTTGAGTTATTATCCATTGGTTATTGTCGTTTCCAAATACCACCTTAGTTTGTAGCTTTTGAAGTTGCCGCCGGATTTATAAATCTACGGAATAGGCACTGGAATCTGAGTGTTTCCGTGCTATAGAAATTGAAGTAGTTCAATTTCTATGATCCATGCATGGACCCATATATAAACAAAACAACGCGGGACTTGGAAACTGCTATTTGTGAGGTTGGATGATAAAACGACGTGAAATGCAGGCGCGTATACCCAGCCTTTGCGGAGGAAGGAGAAAACCAATGTTTTCCTTATTTTAAGAGTCAGTTAATTTAATTTGAATTAACGCGCCTTTACCCTCTGTTATATATTCGAATTTCATGGGTGGGGCGAAACATTTTCATAAAGTCCGTTCTCTGGGGAGGGGTAAAGAAAATGTTTGTGGCATATTCCCCGTTTCGTCCCTGGAAATGTCTTCCCCCTTTTAATATGGTCCATCATTTATGTGTAAACCCCTTCCCTCATGCTACTTCTTTGTACTCAGTAAGAAAGTTATTGTCCTAAACTTGTTCTAGAAAGTACTCATGTGCACTTACACAAGAAAGTGTGGCCTGACAGCAATTTCATTTCGCAGCTAGCCTATATATAGTAGAACAACTAAGTTGTTACTCCAGAGTTGGCGTCGGTCAAGGGGTGGCCGGGGGGGGGGGTCGGACATGCCCTCTCCAAAAAATGGTGCCACCTGGCCAGGTGTTCTCCCCCCTCAGATGCGATTTGTAGATTTACATCTAAGGACCCTAAATTGATCAAAAATTTCTCAAATTTCCCAAAAGGAGGTTATATACCCCTCCCCAGTGGCGTAGCTACGGGGGGGGCGTGGGGGGGCG
>JAIPMN010003676.1:0-34046 GCA_020650975.1 Apostichopus californicus | reverse complement strand
CTGCAACTGTAAATATGTTTTATGGGTCACCTCAACAATATGACAATGTCATTTATCTGCAACTGTAAATATGTTTTATGGGTCACCTCAACAATATGACAATGTCATTTATCTGCAACTGTAAATATGTTTTATGGGTCACCTCAACAATATGACAATGTCAGTCTCTAACTGTAGATATGTTCTATGGGTCACCTCAACAATATGACAATGTCATTTATCTGCAACTGTAAATATGTTTTATGGGTCACCTCAACAATATGACGATGTAATTTGTCTGCAACTGTAAATATGTTTTATGGGTCACCTCAACAATATGACAATGTCATTGTCTCTAACTGTAAATATGTTTTATGGGTCACCTCAACAATATGACAATGTCATTTATCTGCAACTGTAAATATGTTTTATGGGTCACCTCAACAATATGACAATGTCATTTATCTGCAACTGTAAATATGTTTTATGGGTCACCTCAACAATATGACAATGTCATTGTCTCTAACTGTAGATATGTTCTATGGGTCACCTCAACAATATGACAATGTCATTTATCTGCAACTGTAAATATGTTTTATGGGTCACCTCAACAATATGACAATGTCATTTATCTGCAACTGTAAATATGTTTTATGGGTCACCTCAACAATATGACAATATCATTGTCTCTAATTGTAGATATGTTTTAAGGGTCACCTCAACAATATGACAATGTCATTGTCGCTAACTGTAAATATGTTTTATGGGTCACCTCAACAATATGACGATGTAATTTGTCTGCAACTGTAAATATGTTTTATGGGTCACCTCAACAATATGACGATGTAATTTGTCTGCAACTGTAAATATGTTTTATGGGTCACCTCAACAATATGACAATGTCATTGTCTCTAACTGTAGATATGTTCTATGGGTCACCTCAACAATATGAGTGCACATGAAATAAAGCACTGGCATACATCAGCGAGTGAATGGTCATTATTCCATATTTGCACATGTAACTTTATTGTAGTGACTTTATCAACACCATTTCACTTCATTGAGATTGCCTTAAGTGGTGAGAGCTACAAAGGCAGTCTGATCAGAAACATAGAGAAATGACCAACATCTAACTTACGTTCTCCATTCAGTCCATTGGAGTAAACCAATGTTCCATCTTCCATCGTTGGCATTTCTTTATTTCTATGGGTAGAAATCAAGAGATGTAAATAGTTAAACATAGTCACAATAGTAAGCCTGAAATGTATCTCACTGGAAATGATGCATAGCTCAAGGACCATTCCAAACATACAACTTGTAACAACAAAGTGTATGAAGCCTGTAAAATACTGTATCAGTTATTTATCATTTCTGTATTTGTTAACAAACATTCACTGCACATTCTTACTGATGTTTCAGACTATATATGCAATACTCACAGCTTTCTTGTATTTTGATGATTACAGTCCAAGAAATGACAAACATATCACTCTCTTACGGAACAAAGAGACTCAAACAACATTAAACCTCATCTCACAATACAATCTTACATTATTACAAATATTTAATATTCAAAACAATTCTTCCTCGCTTAAGTTTCTTTGCTATTCTTCACCTCACCCTCCCCCTCCCCTTCCTCCAAATCAATGTATAAAGAAGGAGGAAATACCAAATTTTATTGCATGATTTTTTTTCTGATGAATTTAATGAAACAGGATTGTAAAGCGAGCTGCTTGTTATGCTTTTGAATTTCAAATAAAAACACATGAGACAGAACTCATTTTTTGGTGTTCTTGGAGACGAAAAATGACAATAATAATGGATATTGATACATAGTTGGCCAGGACTTTCTTCCAGGGGGGAACTTTATGGGGGGTGCCAGAAGGAGTTGATGAGACACAGATATTATTACAAACTGAACATATCAACTCTACAACATTCGTACAAACAAAAAGTCCACCCCTAACCCCCCCCCCTCCCTCAGCCCCCTAAAAAAGAATTAGTTAAACATTCATCAATATGTATAGGTAATACTGTTAAACATTCATCAATATGTATAGGTAATACTGTTACCTAAGGCACAGGACAGACTTGAGGACACACCACACTGCAGAATATATTGACATTGAAGAATGAACCATGGGGGGGGGGGGGGTCATTAGGGTATGTCACAGTACTTAACTATGCCTAATGGTTCAATATAGTAGACACAATAAATTAGGCCTCATGGACATCAGAGAGAGGAACTCCATGGGTAAGACTTAAGAAATAATTTAACAAACTCTGGATTCAAGTAACTATGCCATTCAGCAAACTAGATATTTTTGCATAATTGCATTGATGTTCCAATGACATAATCAGCTGCATCTTTAACGCATCTTTTTTTATTTTTTTTTATTTTTTATAAAATGCTTAAGTGAGCAATAGCCCATGCAGATTGACAGAAGTCAAGACCAAAGCATCTGTTATCTGAAGGTTCCTTTCTTCAAAAGGGTTTCCACAGATTTTTCTGTTTAATTGACATTCAAACTCCATAAAAACATTGTAGGTATTGGCATTTATTGAGAGAGTGTCAGGACTGTATTGGCATTTATTGTGAGAACTCCTGATATCCTTACAATTAGATATTCAGGATTTGACCTCTGTTGATATCAAATGACCTTCGAGCTGTAATGAATACAGTAGTCTTCATCTACATGATGTGAGGACTCCATATTGTAAATATGAGATTCATCCAAAGAACATATTCCTGATATATAGTGTTAACAAGGTTTTCACATTTTCACCTCTGTTGACCATAAATGAACATTGACCTCTACTAAAGACATCTGCAACCTCATATGGGACACCCACATAAATATCCTGAGAGCCATCCAATGTTCCCTTTCTGAAATATTTGTGTCTACAAGCAACATCATATATACACATGGTTGCCATCATGATTGCAAAGGTTACCAAAGACGACACACAGCTCAGAATCTTGGTCCAAGTCTTCTTTAAAGCTATTGATAGTTGGATTGTTGAAGTTTGATGTAACAAACACACACCAACATTGATCTATTTCATTTCTCTTAACATTTTGCTCTATTCTTTCAACTTTAGATTGATTAGCAGTTTCAAATCTTTCCAGAGGTAGTGAAATTTACAATCTAGGAATTACTGTGCACCACTGTAATAACTGTAGTTCTATTATCTTCTTTGCCTTGGAGAACTGTCACAGGGTCACCATAGTTTGGAGGACTTACTACACTCACTAGCAATGTTAATGTCACATTTAAAGCTAGTCGGAGGACTTACTACACTCACTAGCAATGTTAAGGTCACATTAAAAGCTAGTCTGATATTGTAGCAGTCAAGATGCTGTTCATACTTTCCTTACAAAGTACATTACTCTTCTCACTCCTTTATGATACCTGGTCCTAGTCAACTCTTATGTGTGTAACACTGTAACACTGTAAGACACTGAATACACGTAACTTTAAGTAGCCTAACTATTTACGACACAGTCATATAATTATTGCCAATTTATTGATAATAAATGCTTCGTTCAATCTTGGAGGTCATGCAGCTAAAGAATTTCTATTTTGTAGTGATGGTCATGTGACTAAATGATTCTACAATTACAGTGATTTTCCAATTCAGCTAATCTTATCCTGCATGTCTTGCATCAAACCTCATCCTTCCCTGGCAACCATTATCTGGAAAAAGACACAATAACTAATGTGAAATCTTTAGGGAAATTCGGTGACGTTCTTGTAGAAAACATGATTGGAAGATACATCTGCAAATACCATAAGATAATCAAAACGAAGAAATCTCCTTGGGGAGTATCATAGACAACTGAACGAACGGCTAAAACCCTTTACCAAGCTAGTGAGCCTCAGTGAGTCACTAACAATTCTTGCAGGCCCCTTCAAGTGCTTCTGTTAAGATTACATAAATAAGTGTCATGTCAAACTTGTTACAGCTTTCACAGAGATGAGAGATTGTGATAAGGTAAAGAGATGGAGAGCACACAACCACATCATCAGTAGTAGTAGCATACGGGAGGAGATGGTGGTCGTTGTCGGTGCTTGATTAGATAAACCCAGTGGAACAACTTCATGCAAATGAAATTGGCTTGTAGCTAAGCAATCTCTTTGAAATACAACCTATTGAGAACCAATTTCTGAGTAAACTTAGAACATAAAGCAAACTACTTGCATGTATACTTGAAGAACGTGCAACAACTTGTATGTATGCTACGTACAATACAACAAATTATTTGTCATGTTTGTTCAATTCAAAATCATTTATCTGTAAGCTAAAATACAAAGCAAAATCATTTGTGTGTATCCTTAAATACAAAGAAAACCATGTGTGTATGCTAGACTACAAAGGAAACCATTTGTACGACAGTACAATACAAAGGAAACCATTTGTGTGTATGCTATACTACGATGAAACCATGTGTGTATACTAGACTACATATGAAATCGTTTGTATGCATAGTAAAATACATAGGAACCATTGTATATATGCTACAATACAAAGGAAACCATGTGTGTATGCTATACTACGATGAAACCATTAGTGTATGCTAGACTACATAAGAAATCATTTGTATGCATAGTACAATACATAGGAACCATTGTATATATGCTACAATACAAAGGAAACCATGTGTATGCTATACTACGATGAAACCATTAGTGTATGCTAGACTACATAAGAAATCATTTGTATGCATGGTACAATACATAGGAACCATTGTATATATGCTACAATACAAAGGAAACCATTTGTATGCTATACTACGATGAAACCATTAGTGTATGCTAGACTACAAAAGAAACCATTTGTATGCATGGTACAATACATAGGAACCATTGTATATATGCTAAAATACAAAAGAAACCATTTGTATGCATGGTACAATACAAACAAAACCATTTTAATGTATGTGGCATGACAACGAAAATCACAAGTTTGCATGTTGCTAGACTACATAAGAAATCATTTGTATGCATGGTACAATACGTAGAAAGCCATTTGTATATATGCTACAGCACAAAAAAAAACATTTGTATGCATCAATAGAAAGAAAACCATGTTTATGTATGCGACATGACAATGAATAACACTTGCGTGTTGCTAGACTACATAAGAAATCATTTGCATTTATGTTACAATACAAAGGAAACCATAATTATTTTGCTGCTTAATCATTTCTGCAGTTCAATGCAATTCTTTAATCTACGCTCTGAGAGCAGCAGAGACCTACAAGAATTACAGTTCTGTGCCATCCATTGATCTAGCTGCATCTGCCACATTTCTACAACCTGAATGCACAACTGTATGTAGGTTTCTTGTTCTGTGCCTAACAGTCAGACAGTTTGGTTGTTATGTACATCTACACTATGCAGTTTCTAATTATCAAGTTGTGAGCACCAAAAAAACTGTTAGCCAGAAAGGTGAGCGTGTTTGTTTCTTTCCATTGCTATAAACTACTCTACACTAGAACTATGTACAGACTATTATATGAGGGCACAACAACATAGCAACATACCTCTAACATTTTACAAACATTACACTATTTAAAACCCTCATGCTACTTTCTGACATGAAAACCCAAATGAGATTGATTGTTGGATAGAATCTGGTGATCCATTGTCAGCAGCAGTATCATTACCACTAGACATGTCCTCATATTAGAACATCCCTTCCTTAATGGAATTATAACTGCTAGCACTGCACATTTTGATAACTAGCAAGATATTCAACGGACAATGCCTTGAGATGGAGGCGGCACAGTGAAGGCTTATAATCCTTCTAGACTAATGAATGGAAACAAGACACAACTAACTATGAAATTAAGAGGCAAAAACACAATTAGGAGCACATTACTACCGATTGCCACAGTTTTTCAGCAGCTTAACACTGAATCTAGACAATTAGTGCAATATGTTTAAGGAGATATTTTACGGGATATCTCAGTTTCCTACGTCAATCTACCTTTCAGAATCAACAGCTTTCCATTAGACATAATCAAGTTTCTGTTTAAAATGACGATAGCCAACAGAGGTACCAGCCGTCATCAGAGCATCATGAGAAGGGCCAACAAAGGTACCACAATATAGTAATATAAATCAGGTACAATACCCAGGCAATAATCTAAGCTCTCCTCATGTGGCTACAATAACAGCATCAACTCCACTCAAGACAATTCTAAACCCTGCCACCACCCTCCTTGTCAAACCCCCAGTTTCCACATAAGTACTTCTGCAGCTAGTTCTTCTATAAGAATACTTTCACCACATACTGGAAACAAATGGTGCAACATAAAAAGAACCTGCAGGCAAACCATAAGCACAGCATATTTGAACACTGAAAATGAGAAAGTAACTGGGTACCATCGCTAAACTTAACCAGAAGATAGCGTTTAGCGACACCAAGCTGTTTCTTGACAATATATATACAATAAATTATGGACAAAACAGGACAGAGCATGGTGGTGATGGTGGTGGAGGAGGATGGTGGTGGTAGTTGTGTTTATTCATGCACTGTGCAGGGCTACTTGTGCAAAGGGTAGATCTACTGTGGAAACATAGGAGGAGGTGAACCAGAGATGATAATCAAGTTTTCTATCAAAGTATATCAAAGTTTCATATTTCAGCTGGTTGGAGAGCATTTCTCTTGCGACTTAACAGACTTGTTACAGACATGCATAATGGAAAAAAATCACAGACATTTTGGAATTTCTATTTGAGGGAATAAGCTGTGATGGACGTCTCATGTCCTGACAGATGTGAAGCAAATCAAACAGCAATAGAAATATCTGAGGGCCAGCCTCCTCAAAGCAGGGAGGAGGAGGTCTCAGCCTACTTCAAAACTTTCACTTTACAAAACCATAAGATGTGCAATATTTCAAGCCATACAAGTTTATAACCTAATATTATTTCCTGTATTAATGTATACACAGGTAGCAAAGAATCAATTCTTATTAACAACAGCCCCTAAAAAAGGTTGATTAACTTGATGAAAACTGAGGATGACATTTATGGACGACCGATGGTGGTCATGAAGTTCATTTTTTAATTACCAAAGAATCTGATCTGCTCAACAGTAATACAAGACAGTCTTAATAATTGAAAGATTAGCCAAACTGAAACTGTATCCACGCTAAATGCAAGATACTCTCCAACCGTGAGGTGATGAAAACATGGAATTTACCTAGGAACAGTGGTAGCAATCTTATAGTAGAGCTGCTGGTTGGCCTTCCGTCTACATACCAGGAGAAAATGTCGGTCAGTTAATTGAAAGTTTCGGGAGAGAAGAACACGAGAGATTGAGAAAAAAATGAATGGTAGAGGAGATGAAGAAAAGAGCAAATGAGAGAAGTGGTCAGAATCAGTCGTTTACCCAAACACCACCAATCATTGCAATCTTTCTTCCTAATTAACTACAAAAGGTTAAAACTACTGCTATTAACTGATACTAATTAGAGCATGCAGATGACAAGACATGAACAAAGCTGAAAATGGCATGCAAACTGCAGAAGAACGGAAAGACATGGTTTACGTAAAAAACAAACAAAATTAGGTATTTTCTGAGCCAGACATAGGAATGACAGCTGTTATTTTATACGGTTGTATATTTTTGGTCAGCCTGGTAGCTGCCGGTTTAGTTTCTCAACATGTTTCCTAAGATGTTGGAAAGTTTGATCATGTTGAGCATTTTGTGTATTAGTGTACCATCACCTACTTGTCAACCTAAATTATTAAAAATGGCTGAAGGAAGGGAAATTATTTCAGAAGGCAAAAGGAAGAGTAAATATTTTGAATTTATGGTTTTTTTTCAAATATTTGATGTGAATATTAAACATGAGACACTTGTTACTGATGGAGAGTACTTTGTAATAAGGTCAAAGTTTACCGATGGAAGCCATTCGAATTGCTCCCCTTTTTCTCTAGTGTTCTCTGTAAGTCCTTGATGGTTTTTCTGGGGTCAAACAAAACAAAAAATATCAACAAAGATTCATGCAAAATAAATGCCGTCACCCAGAAGAGAAAGCGAAATTCCAAGGAATATACAAGCAGTCTTCCTCCTACCCATGTTCCCTATCTCCTATTAAAGCATTTCAAAATTTTACTCCAATCTTTATCAGGAGAAGACTTCCACCAATGTCTGTTGCCTTCAAAAAGGGAGAGGGGCAGGAAGGGATGAGGTAAGAGATGGAAGTATCCAAGGTGACAACAGAGAGTACACTCAAGAAGATTGAACGTTTGCACATATATAATGCCAGCCACCAGGAGCATATCTTTCAGTGCACAGCCGGAAACAATCAAATCTTGCAAATGTGTAGGGGACAATGCGTGGTTATGCTTCCACTATGTTTCATATTATAACTATCACTCATATTTGTTAATGCATCCCTCCCACCCATCTCATTTTGGTGCTGACTAAAAAGAGCCTCCAAGTAAACCAATTCACCCGATCACCCTTCTAATTAGACCTACACATACAGACTCCCCCATCCCCCCCACCCCCCCCCCCCAACTTTCCACAGTTTGCAAGTTTCCTAGCTCTGTCGACTTCAGTGCAAGATTCAGGAAAGATTTACGATTGAGGTGAGAAGGCAGAAACTCATTTAAGAATGACGGAAAATGAAGAAGATGAGATAGTAAGAAAGTGAAACATTGCAAGGATTAAAAGGTAAGTAACTACAGTGGATCTAGAACAACAAAAGACTGTCTATTAAATTAGTACATGTATGACAGGAATAAATGATTAATACAAGACAAAGATACAAACATACAGACAATTAATGTCATCCTTGCAGAGTATTTTACAACAATCACTACTAACTTCATGGTTAACATACTCTCTTCATCATAGACATTTTTTCCTCTAACATGAACATATACAGCTTTGTACATTTATATATATTTTTGGGGTAATTACTTTCTTCTTTGCATTTTTTGGGATGATAGTATTTTTTGCAATCAATAAATAATTCATTAGTTACATTGAGACTTTTGAACAAAGAATCCTGCCTTTTCTTCCTGACACTGTACTACAAACTTGTACTTTCTACGACATAAACCTGGGAAGTAAATTGCTTAAATTGACCAACAAACCTTCGCCAGAAAACAAGGAAGATGACAGCTGCCACCAAAAGAACAATTATAAAGATGGCTGATATGGCACCCGCAATGATGGCAGTTGCCAGGGGGTTGTCGTAAGCACCACCTGAATACAAAGAAACAAACATTGTTATAGTTGAATCCGATTAGGATATTTGAAAGGTTGTATATGAGATTCACGCCCATGGTAACTGTATGTACGAGATCGTAACACTAAGGCAGCTACACATATATATAGCACTGGAACGAGCCAATATCTCTTTCAATGATTTTTTCTTTTTCTAAACAAGTACATGGCGGCTGATTCAGGCAACACTCTCTGCTTACCTCTGGTTATCACAATGATTGGTGGTTGACTGTATACACCAGTTCCAAATTCATTATTGGCAGCAACCTACAAATTAAAGACAATAAGAAATTGTGAAATCAAACTACAAAGACCATCTTTGTCAACATCAGTAAATGGGATGTGAGATATTTATGGGGGTTAAATGGGGTTTAATGGGGGAGGGGAAGGGGGAGGGGTTTGGGTTAGAGTGACATAGGAGTCACAACTAAGTTGAGAATTGTGACTTTGGTATACACTTTCAATTCAAGTAGCAGTATTGGATGAATTAAGTTAACTGCTTTTCAAACTTAAGTGTGCAACTGTCAATACTTTGTGATTTATATACCATGCATTTCCTGCAGACTACATGCACTATAAAACTTCACGAGAAACCTTTCTTCTTCATTTATGGATATTTGTAGTTACCATGGAAGTATCACCTGGAGTTACACGCTTCCATGCTGCAATGCTCTAGCAAAACAGAACAGACTATAAAACCTCTGCTATTTGCATTTGTTTAGTTACCACCATAGGCTGAAGGACAATGCATATTCATCACTATGAGGAAGCCTAATGTTTAAAAACATGAAAATCTCCTGCTGTACAAACATGTTTATGCAAATTCACTACAAATCACGTAACTATTTAATAAGCTGGAACCTGGATATTCCAAATTCGGTTCCTTTATTAAAAATCTATGAATTATTGACACCAGAGCCTTTATAGCTGATATGATAAGAATCAAAGCCACATTTCACTGAGGAAAAACATTTTAACATACAAGCATATAACTGCCAATGTGGTTCTGAATCCTTGTGACAGACATGAACAATAGTATCGTATAGTTCTTTGACGCACAAGAAACTAGGTGTCAAAGAATCTCATGTCTGATTATGCTGCCAGGGTATTTGCTATATGACATGGGTTCCACTTTTCACAATCTAACTAATTTAAGGAGTTTAAAAGACATTTTGCTGTCCTTCAGTACACATTTTTTTATCAATGATATTATTTTCCAGATTTTTAGTTGATGAACATGTCTATACGCAATAGGTGAAAGTTGCTTTGTTAACTGTTATATTTTGAACGTGTAACAGATCAGCTTGATCAAAGTCCAGTTTAGAAAAGGCTGAACCTTCTAAAATGTTTGATAATTGACAACATATAACAACTTTTAGTTTACATGGTATAATACACAGGGGGTATATGCTGCATAGACATGGTTTCACATAGGAAGATACAATGTCTTATGCTGCCAAACAAGTCAGCTTGTGAGTAGATAATGGGAGGGGGGCCCCAATCCAACCCCTGTCCCACCCCCATTTACCAATTCTACAGGTCGTCATGTATCTAACCTGTTGCCATGCAACTCAACAACCTCAGTTACAGTTCAGTCCACCCTTCATTTAAGTTTGTTTTCATTGTGTGCCCTTAGGGAACAAATGTATGTTTCCATCAAATTCCATGACCGTCCAATTATCCCAAAGTCTAGACGTCACCTTAACAACATTCGCACTTTATATTCCTTTATTTTTAAAGATTAACTCCTGGAAGAGATCCTTCCAAGTATCACATCCACCCCAATTCAATATAACAATTAACCCAAGTGATAATACTTTTAACATTTCAATGTCATTTAACTGCTGGAAGTCATGCCTACAAAGACCACCAATCACATCTTCCAATATGACAAGCAGCTCCGGCCATAATATTTCAGCACGACTACTATGTACAACTCTCAGATTTGGATACTTTATTTATTACGTATATATTCTTCTAGCTGCTACTGTAGGATCAGTTGTCCTTTAATTAGACATGCATTGTGAAAGACTCATCAACCACACAGTAAACTTCCTCTTGATGGCACTTTGGATAGTTTACAATAATTATCATGCTTCCTGGTTTTTCATAAACTATCACAAATATCAAAGATGACAGCAAATGATTTACTTCTACGGAAGCAGAGAAAAAACCTGATAGCTGGCTGATCCTGGCAGCAAAATAATCACTGTCAGCTTTGAGAAACGGATGTGGAGGAAACGAATGATAAGAATACAGATGCTGCATAGAGAAATCTGTGTAGAGTAGCTCTTACTACTGCAGTTAGTTCTTGTGTATTATATATATAAAGGTAGTTAGAAAACAAGAAGTACAAAAACAGAGACTGAACCAATGTGAGACTGACCTGGAGACTTATTTACATGATAAATGTGTCACCATAGTGATTGTATAATTCAATTAAGTTGCCTTGGGAATGAAATCATAACATCATTAGCAATATCATGTGTTGTAATATTCACACAATTCTGGCCGTGGATGAAAGTACAATTTAAATGCCATGGTAATCAACTATTTTTGTTATAGTTTCATATTCTAGTTGGGGCACTGCTCTATTCTCCTGTTATCTTCTACTACAGTAAATGTAGTGGAACACATTAACAGAATTGGTGAATTGTTTCCCAAGCCTCAGGTAGCGCGTGCCTTTCCAGTATGTAAGGTTACCAAACAGCCAGAGTAACCGACAGTAGCAGCCTGTATGTAAGGTTATCAACAGCCAGAGCAGCATGCAATAGCAGCCTGTATGTAAGGTTATCAAACAGCCAGAGCAGCCTGCAATAGCAGCCTGTATGTAAGGTTATCAAACAGCCAGAGCAGCCTGCAGTAGCAGCCAGTATGTAAGGTTATCAAACAGCCAGAGCAGCCTGCAATAGCAGCCTGTATGTAAGGTTATCAAACAGCCAGAGCAGCATGCAATAGCAGCCTGTATGTAAGGTTATCAAACAGCCAGAGCAGCCTGCAGTAGCAATCTGTATGTAAGGTTATCAAACAGCCAGAGCAGCCTGCAATAGCAGCCTGTATGTAAGGTTATCAAACAGCCAGAGCAGCCTGCAGTAGCAGCCTGTATGTAAGGTTATCAAACAGCCAGAGCAGCCTGCAATAGCAGCCTGTATGTAAGGTTATCAAACAGCCAGAGCAGCCTGCAATAGCAGCCTGTATGTAAGGTTATCAAACAGCCAGAGCAGCCTGCAGTAGCAATCTGTATGTAAGGTTATCAAACAGCCAGAGCAGCCTGCAGTAGCAGCCTGTATGTAAGGTTATCAAACAGCCAGAGCAGCCTGCAGTAGCAGCCTGTATGTAAGGTTACCAAACAGCCAGAGCAGCCTGCAGTAGCAGCCTGTATGTAAGGTTATCAAACAGCCAGAGCAGCCTTCAGTAGCAGTCTGTATGTAAGGTTATCAAACAGCCAGAGTAACCGACAGTAGCAGCCTTTATGTAAGGTTACCAAACAGCCAGAGCAGCCTGCAGTAGCAGCCTCTATGTAAGGTTATCAAACAGCCAGAGCAGCCTGCAGTAGCAATCTGCTGCAGATCTCTGATTTATGACCACTATCGATCAATAAAAGTTAATGTAGCGTTGATCATGATCTTCCCTCAAGCAGAAAGAAAGTAGAACTGGAAGTCAAGCAGTGAAAACTGTTGCCATCTTCACAGAGCAATCTTATTGCGGCACAGATTCCTTGTCAAGTATAACAACAGCATGACTTTAAATAACTCACACCCAAACAGCTGGTAATGACATCAGCAATTGACTCTATGATGACATCATTGTCTATTTATAAGTTACATCACAGATGTTTCTAAGGGCCATATGGATAGTTCCTCAGATACATTCAGAGAGAAGAGACCATAGAGGATCATTGGGGGTACAGTGCAAGAGTGTTACCAGCTTGTAGGCATGGTAGATTGATACCAACGGTGTTTGCATAGGTGGAATTGAAAAGCAGAATGATGTAAATACACTGTCCACACTAAAGAATAATTTAGCCTTTACCAAGTTATTCCCAAGTTATAAATTCCCTGGCTCTCTCTGACCAAATGGGAATTAGGTTAACCCAATGGATTCGTATAAATTTATTTGAGGGGAGAGAGGGGGTAATTCTTTCATAACAAATGCACAAATTACTTGAAATTAAAAAATAATGAACAAATTCATAACCTTTCAAGCAGATCATGGACAGAGAATGACCAATTTATCATAACAAATTGTAACCAGCATGCAGATGGATACCTTCTGGCCACTTTCAATACTAACATAGTAGTTTTCTCTCAATACATTATTCACACTTGTTTACCTCAAAGATGTATTCCACTCCAGGTAAGAGTCCCTCCATTGTTTTCACTTCTTGATCTCTTCCTTGAGATGTCTTGTACTGATACTTGCTCTTGTCCACTGTCTCATCGCTAGGACGATAGCGGATCTCATAGACATCAATCTCACCATTTGTGTACAAGGGTTGACGCCACTGCAGTTGGACAGTATTCTCAGTTGAATCTTTCTCAATGACCATAACGTTTCTTGGACTTGATGGTACTGTTGAAAAAATGTCATAAGTTCAATCACATTAAAAATTAGTTCCTTGAAATCAAGGAGAGCAAAAAATGAATTGTAAAGGTATTTATTGATGCAATGATAATGACAGAGAAATGGAAGGGGTTGGGGGAGGGGGAGGGGGGAGAGGGGGAAGGGATTGGAACACTTTACATGACAATGTACAAACTCTAAACCTGATTTTATGGAGCCAATGCTCATTCAAGTAATTAACCTTAAACATGACCGAACTACAATCTATTACCTCAGAATAGCATGGCAGAGAAGAAGTGTTCTCTCATCAGTGAAACTGTCACTCCCCTACTGAGGGAGTCATTAAATATAAATAGTGTATTGATCATAACTCCTAAATGAGAAAACAAACAAGGAGTCAGGAGAAAAGACTAAGATTTATACCCGAGCTTCTTTAATAACTCAAAGTGTTAATTTACAGTCTCATTACTTAATGCATGGGATACTAACAAAGCAAGGGAAGGGAGCCTTTTAAAGAATATTGATAAACACAGACCTTCGTATTTTTGGAAGACTTCCACCTCCTCGCGCAGAAAGTAATTTATAGTCATGCAAGTATACAAGGAAGCCCAATGCAAAATAGAGCAAATAGTGACTTCATTTAGAACTATTAATTTTAGTCTTTAGAGACGTTTTTTTGTAAATGTGTCCAATATTCTGTACTGTTAAGGACTGAACCAGCAATATCTTCACCAACATTGGACATTGCAGTAATCAGCAGGTTGACAAGTAAAGCTATATGATCCTTAATTACAACAGTATTTTGCATTAACTTTGTCACAACATTCCCTGAAAACAAAATGGATTACTGAAATAACTTGCAGGAGGACCAATGAAAATAGTCTGTAAATAGTGGATTAAACAGTTATCAAATTGACCAAACTATCTTTTGATAAGCAACGAAAGATTCCATTAGATTCTTGACATTTTGCAGCCCAGGTAATTTTGTACATCATATTAACGCACCACCTGAAAAGCCCAAATTAGAGTTTTGGTCATTTAACACCACTGATAGGAGTCAAGTCAAGCAATGGCATTTTGTTATGAAATTTTACTAAAGATTTACACCGAAATGCTGCTTTAAAGGACATAGTAAAGTCTGCAAATGTAGTGCACTGGAAAGAAGGTCTAATATATGAACTTATTCATGAACGTTTACTATGACCAATGCAGAGAATTTATGTACATATATGGCCTACATTCAGATATAATGGTAGAAGCAGCCTCAGTTCATAAAATGATCCTTCAGGAAAATCAATGCTCAATGCAGTGTTTCTTTCTGCTCTCATCTTTGAGCATCGATTCTTCGTTTTACTGCTTTCTTCTTTCATCTTTGAGCATTGATTCTTTGTTTTACTGCTTACATAGGGTAATGCATCGGTAAGATGTTTTCTTTCTTGAGAAACGTTTGATGGTAAATCTGCCAGGAGAGCAGTCATGGGTATGATTCACATTCCTGACAGCTACTATCTATTTTAACAATGACAAATGCTCCGAGACGAATGTGCGAGCATGGAATTTTACTATCCTCCAAATTCCAAGCGATTTATCTATTTCACAAATGTCTAAACATCTCCCATAAGTTATGGCTAGAAATTTGGATTACAAAGCCATACAAATGTCTGGCAGAGTCCCCCCCATAAAAGCTTTTGTAATTTATGATGCAAAGAAATATCAAGCATTTTTAAACTGTTAAGATGAGGTAGAAACTTACAGCCTGCCCCAAACTTGTTTATAACTGTGTCAAATGTTTGAAATGGTCAAAAGATGAATGGAGGAGCTGTTTGTTCTAAGTACTGAGCTGAAGTCAAACTGAAGTCATGAGATGCAACCATCTTTAACGTCACAATACAGATCTACTGCATTATGGTACTTAGACCATCTCCATGCTAGCATGGGATTATAACATTTATTACCTAGCAGTCCAGTATGTCTGGAGTACAGCCCATGGATGAGTCAGGAGGGTTTACATTGACTGGATTGATGAATGAAGTTTACAAGGATGGATCAAGGAGACGTACATGAACCGGTTTAATCAAGGAGAGATTAATGAACCGGATTAATCAAGGAGAGATTAATGAACTGGATTAATCAAGGAGAGATTAATGAACTGGATTAATCAAGGAGAGATATATGGACCACATTGATCAAGGAGAGATTCATGAACGAGGAGAAATTGATGGACTGGATTGATCAAGGAAAAATTCATGGCGGCATTGACAAGGAAATGCACATGGACCAGATTTATCAAGGAGATGTACACCAACCGGATTGATCAAAGGAGGAGTTCATGGATTGCATTTACTAAGGAGGCTTACATGGACCTAAGCCTGCACGGGAAACCGGTTTTAGTACCGAAACCGTTTTTTGGCCCAAGTATTGCAAATACTGCAAAAACAAAATTAATGCTTCCATCCATCTTTTGTTGACTTTGGTTTCTCCTATTTACTGTTCTTTTTGCAATATGAAAATTAACTGCAACAAGAAAAAGCTATTCTGCTGGATGAGATGATCTGCACACGCCATATATCAGTGATTGAGTGTGGATAGCTAGGCCTAACATTAGGCTATGCAGCCCTTAAATGTTAGGTGACCTTGTAGTATTGAACTGACCTTGGTGGCCAACGTTAGTAGTTGTGAGAAGTACACACTCAAATGACGAGATGTAGTTCAAAATAACATAAATAAAAATAAATAAATAAAATGTTGGTAAAGCTTCAAAAATACACATTCTTAGCGATCGCGACACCTCCGTCAGAGATTTGGATGGTTTCAATGCAATTCGGGAGGGAAAAAAAAGAGTGTTTTTGAGCCAGTTTCGGTTGCTTTGATAGAAACACGAAACCGTGCAAGCTGACATGGACCAGGTATTAAGGACAGTTACATTGACTGGACTTGTAAAAGAGTATGAACAACATACCAGGTGACAGAGTTGTGGCATTGACAGTGCTAAAGTAATCTTCCCCACTTTGATCGGAGATGCCGCTGCGAGAGTGGACTTTAAATTGGTAGGTAGTATGAGGATCAAGGTTGCTAACAACTGCCTCTGTGTTTGGTATGTCTCTTTGTGATGGAGAGTAAGCAACATCCACTGGACATAGAGAGCATTCTATCCAGTAGGTAACATCACTGCGACCTCCTGTTACGTCTAGCATCTCCCACATCAGAGTCACCACCGATGATTCTCCATCCACAGTTGCTTGGAGGTTGACAGGTTCTCTGGGAGCAGCTGACAGAAAAGAAACAAAAGGCAAATTAAAAGCGGTGATTAAGACAAGACAAGTGAAACCATTAGCAGCTGATGTTAACACAGGCCAACAACCTCTCTAAGCATTAAAGATCATGTTGTTAACTTGACCTTAGAAATGAACCCTACTCAGACGCTAAAGGAATTAGTGTGTGTGTGTGTGTGTGCATAGCTTGACATTTAGTATCAGAAAAGAAAGCAAGCAGGCCAAGGATTACTTCAAGTCTTACCCATCACAATATCACTAAAAACTAAGAGAAAAACCAAGAGAAAATCTTTTCAGCCCTTTGACAGCTCCGAAAGGGCGTTAAAGGAGTATTGTCAACCCCCCCCCCCCCCCCTCCTTGCCACACTTCATTCTCTGCACCGTTTGTAATACTTTGCCAAACCACTTTAAGAATAGTCTTGTAATAATTAACCTAACAGCCAGGTAATGCAAGATGTATTAAACGTTTTATCTACGGCACTACCACTATACATGTACAAAAGTCTGATTTATCTACCGATAGGGCAATCAAAAATTTAACTTGTTGCAAATTAATAGAAAGTTACAAACCCTTCATTTTTATGTATTCAATAGAAAGATCAATGAACACGCAAAGGTAAGGGCAAGAATGGCTTAGGTTGACTGCGTCAATCAGATACAATGGTAATACGGGCCAACTGTATTAACACTATTACACAATAATATTACATAATATTACATAGAAATATTACATAATATTACAGAATTGAAGGTCCTTCCTTGACAAGAAGATCATCTTCTCTCAATCATTCCTCTTCTCTAAGCTACACTGGCGGCGGCCGGCATTTCAAAAGTTTATACAACCCAACAAACTACATAAGAACCCACACTAACCAAAGTGTAGACCAAACTGGAGTCTGTTTGTTTTCTTATGTCAGAGCTACAAAATATTTACCATAAAGCAATATTGTTTTGAAAGACTTAACAACTGGTGATGAAATATGTGTCCCTAGAATGAGAAAGACTGCTCAATTCCCACATAGTCAGCAGAGGAACAGCCAAACAATGAGAAGAATGTTTATTTATTTTGTCTAGAAGAAGAATGAACTAAACTGGTGCCAAGACCATCTCTTCCCTACCAGCTGCTGCTGTTTTCATGCCAGGGTATAACTTACATGTTTATTCATCTTTCACTTCCTGCACTTTGCACGATGAGAAAACAACATTCCTTTTAATACAAAGATCTCCCTCCCATCACAAGATGGAAAACCAACCTTCCTTACAAACATCTCCCATCACTGACAAAGCTATGTTTAGTTATTAATACAGTCAGGGAAATAACAACTAAGCGATGCAAACTATTGTCTTCCCCATTAGAACAAGTCCTCTCTGGAAACTTCCCCCCCACCAATCTCCCCCACACACTTGTACTGGAAGCCATGTAATAAGAGGAGTCTGGGTGGATCATCAAGAAAGTGAAAGAGTATAAACATTTTAGCTCACAACATGCCAAATGGGTTAGAACTTAAAATAAGCTTCCAGTCTGTGTTTCCTAGTAATTTTTCATGTTCTGGTTAGTGGTTTGGTTTCCAATGCAGAACTGGTTACAGTTTATATACATAGCTATAGCAAGTGCAAGCAGTACAAATCCAGACTATAATAACATAAATCATATTCTCTAAAAGAATAAAGATCATTCTGGTTACATACACAACACTATTGTATTTGCATAATTTACAAATATCAAGAATGCCCTGATTAGAAATTGTACCTGTGAATAATGTTAGTTTCCAGAAGAATTTCAATAGTTCTGTGGACACATATATACAGTGCCCCAAGGTCATTCTTCATTGAAATTCTAAAACTGACTAGAAGATTTGTCAAATATATAAAAGGTTACTCATAAAACTGGGAACAACTGTTACATTTCTCTAAAATGAGGAGCTTTTGACAAAAAAAACAAAAAAACTGATCACAGAGCAAGTGAGACATAAAAATCAAGTGAGTATGCAGAGAAGAAGCAAAACAAAAGGAATAGCTCTATACTGTAACTCCCTATTGGAGAGCGTGTAGAGTGCACAACATTCATTACAATGCTTGATGATAAAAGAACAATGCAAACAGCTGACATCAATTAAATATTCAATTAAAGTAATGGTTAGGGAATTAACAAGCCGTGACTGCATGCCATCAGCTAGAATGAATTAGGAATAAGTGTAACATCAACCATTAATGTTGTGTAATGTAAGTATACAAAAATGTATATACACAAAAAATTACTAACCAAGAAAAACAGTCAGCAGCAGATATTTCTATCATGAACGTCACCTCAATTAAGCTACGTTATGTTTAGGACCCATCCCCCTCCCAGGCCCCCTCATCTCACAAACTATCCCCTCCACTTTCCCACAACCACAATTTTCTTCCTGTCCAGCTAAGCTGATGGTAAGTGATGGTATTCTACTGTCTGAGTGCGTTCTTGTTTGTAAATCAAGCAATTTCCTCCGCTTTAAGACAAATTGACTGGTGTTAGTGTAATTAGAATGGCTTTCCTGGTTTGTTAAGTTGTACTAGTTGAGGGACACCCAGACTAAATGAAACAGATGTCTTTATTAATGAACGGATGAAATTACAAGGCAAACTTAACCAAACTATAGTCATTTCTTCATGGCCCCAGATGCGTGCATGCATGCTACAAATGAAAGGTTACTTCACACATATTCTTAAAGATATCATTGCTTGAAGTTTTAAGTCTTTTTTATATTTATATTATATTATATTTGAAACTTTTCCATTAGTCCTTAAAGTATCCAACAGTATAAGCTCTAAACTCTTTAGATCAGGTGGTAGGGTTCTTTGCAGGAAGTTGATTAAATGTATCACATCCCTCAGCAACAGACACATGAATAATGAAATCAGGCCTTCCCAAAGGAAAATTAAACACAATGAGACATTTTGATGAAACGAGAAGCTAATACTGAATTGTCATGCCAATGTGGCACCAGAATCAATTCTCACCAGTTTAGATGGTTTTATATTTAGAGTTTGTATCGTCTGCTAAACTAGAGTGACCTTGTCCCATGAGACACATCGACTGGTTAATTAATTACAAGAGAACATCCAGAATACAGGCACCAATCAAACTACCTCAAGTTTAGAGCTCAGGAGAGTGGCACAATTTACAAATTTCCATATTTTGACCTCTAGCAATCTTAAATTATAGTTTATTACATGCTTTCTACAATTTCTTCTGTCCGTTTAGTTTGTGGAAGAAAGGAGGGGGGGGGGGGGGATAACTGGGTAAGGAATCTTCAAGTAGCATAAATGCTGACTTATCAAAATATCTTTCATATAATTCCTGTCATTTTCTGAAAATTAATCAAACTTCACATTAGGTTAGAGGTGAAGCATTACTATAAAAGTTAATATTAGAGGTAAATTAATTTTCAAATCATTTTACTCAAATAATCATGCAATCAAAGCTTGAATTGAAATTAACTTATTATTTATTCTTTTTAATGTTTTGTCCTACACAACTGCTATGACTGGATAAGTCATAGCTGAGACATGGTTCCAAGAAGGTTACTACTTATTCACTTCTGAATATAACAAATAGTTCTAGAATCTTGCTGGATTCTTCATACACTAACATTCTTTCCTTTAAACTCTTATCAATATAAGCACTGATGGTGCTACAAATGGATGCTGTTGTAAAGTTCCTTGCAATTACACACAAATTCTTTATTGATCCTTTGATGGTTGAATATCCATCACAATTACAATTTTATATTCTGCACATTTCAATAAATTTCCATAAAGCTAAGTGATAGTGAAGTTTCAGTCAACCATTTTTCGTTGTCTTGTTATTTTGGGCAATTTCCATTTGCCGCCAACATTTCAGCGGTCAAGGCAAAATGGCTGACATTCTACCATGAAGGGCCCCCTGCTATTTTCCAGGATGTTGACACTTCAATTTGACATGCCTCCTATAATAACTGGCTTACCACAACAAATTTACCCACAATGCACCTTGCCCATCAGTTCTGCCCTGAAGTGTGGAAGCTGATCTCAAGACAACATAAATGGAAATTTTCCTCCAAAGATTTAATCAAATATTTTAATCTTCCGGCAGACAGAATGCAAAAAGTTTTTGGAAAAATTCTTCTTCTAAATTGTTTCAAAATAATTTCTGTGAAAATACAGAGGACATGTTGGCTCCACATCTGCCTAAGGCAATCAAATGATTAAAACATAGAAATGCTACAAGGTTTTCTTTCAAATGTTGATTTAATTTGATAATATCGCACAAAAGGGAACAGTTTTCCTTTGAATCATCACTCTAGAACTCTTTTGATTCTTTTGGTATTGCTTAGCTAGCTGCTTACTTTTACTTTTCCAATGCCAATTATTGAAACTTGAGACAGAGCTTTCTGGTTATGAGGAGGACATTGTCAGAACCTTGAATATCTAGAATATTATATTCTTTTCAGAGAGCACCAATCTATTGATTTTTTTCCAGGGCTGTTTATAATACGAACGGAAATTTCAGTTTTTTTTTATGTATTTTTGTATGCATATAGACTTAAAAGAGGAACAACAATGATAGTGACTTTGATACATTTTTTAGATACATTCATCTTTTCAAGTACTCTTAAGAAGAGATCAATACCGGCATATGACGCTATTACAGAAAATGATGTCAATCACATCACGCACTTGAAACAAAGTCATCCACAGTATAGCAGCAGCAGCAGTTGGCAACAACACAGGTTTTATTTAATGTACTGTTGATGGTAGTCCAGAGGCTTACAAGATTAATGTCTATTGAAATGAATATGAAAGCCACTAAATTGTAAGTATTTTAGGTTCTCCTGCAAGCAGGAACTCACGAAGAAGCCTCATTGGCTTATATAAGCCGCAAGCTGACCGAAGTCAGTCTCTTAGATTTATATTTAACGTCCATGAGTGTCAATTGTCAACGACTCTGTAACTGGACGACATACATTAATCTTGAAGTGACTCGAACTGGGGACCTTATGGTTGGAAGCTAACACTCCTTGATTGGGAAATGTAAGGATGGATCGGCTTGCTCATGTTTTGTTTCTTTCATGTGAAAAGAGAATGTATATTACAAACCAGAATGCAAAACGTGTTGATTTTTTCGATTACTTCATTACACTAGACTTCTGCTTGTTCACCAGAAATATAAAAATAATAAAAATGTCTTGAACCACTATTTTGATGTGTAAATTACACTATGGCATGATAAACACTGGTCAGTCTACTGTTCGTGGCAATACACACACCTCCAACACAAACAATAGCTGTCTTGTGCTCAATGTGATGCATGCACATACCAAGTATGAGAAGTACCCAACATTCCTACTATAAGATATCATGGTTAAAGGTTTTCAGAGTGTGACCACTTATGACCCAGATTACCTTTGACCTCCACTAAAAACAACTGAGTTTTTTATTTAATATAACCCAGCCACATGCCAAGTATGAAATGTTTCCATGCTTCCTAACTTGAGATATGTTTACAAAATTTTTGATATTTGAGTTAGATGGGGGGGGGGGGCTGCCGATTGTCCAATCCTGATGTCACAGAGCCACTTCCAAGTTGAAATGTTTTGTTTTCTTTATAACTGTTACTCATTTTTCTACATGAAAGGGAAAACATTTCACTAACTTCAATATCAATTTGTAACTGATAGGCAGAACTTTGATATTTCAACAAAGACAATCCCAGACACTACACCCAATGAGGAAAACAGTTGAAGGAGAAAATAAAGAAACACATTCAATTCCAGTCACAAGTGGCTCTGTGATGTCATTTTAGACTTACTTCCAAGTCCTCTGTCATACATATGAAGGAGCATGAAAACAACTTCTTGCAAAAGGAAGATGACTTTTGAAAGCTTTTTAGTGGAGTCTTTTATCTTTGGCTTCCCTATCATTAATATATCAGTGAAAATGCTAGAGTTTATCATTTCCTTTAATGCTTCTCAATAAACTAGCAGTATAAGTCATCATGCTTGACATCTCTCCCAATAAAAGACAGATTAGAAAAACATGTTCTTTCCCTGTATACCTTTTTTTTTCTAAATAAACTGGCACCAGTTTACACTTAACACATTAAATAGAATGCTTTATGAGACTATCTCTTTAAACCTTGTCTCTTTGACAGATTAGAAAAACATGATTTTCCACTATAAACCTTGTTTTCAAAGATACTTTCAAATGTAGATCATGTTATTAAATTCACTGCAAACTATTTGAGAATGTGTTGAAACAAACTAGCTGTCTGATAGTCAAGTGATACATGACCTATATACAAGCTTTCATACAGACATGGTTTTGAGTTTTTCTTTTATAATTGTTATGCTTAATTAATTTAATTACATATACCATGAGTAATACATACTGGTACACATGTACCAGCTTTGTAATTGCAACTCTGTTTACAATATGAAACCAGGCATTAGCATATAGAGATATTAACAATTACACAGTTTTACATTATGTATGCCTACTCAATAATATGCATGTTATCAGCACTCAAACCAATAGGCTTCCAGAACACAATATAAATGTTCCACATGCAAAGTTTAAGATCTATTCAAGCTTCCCTCTTGAGATATTGTGTTTGCAATGTTTTCAGAATTTGAGTCCTGCTGACTTCAAATGACCTTTGACCTCAACCAAGAACAATAGGATTCTTCTACTTACTATAATGCATCCACATAATAAGTATGAAAAGTAACCTCAGTTCCAAACTTGAGATATCTTGTTAACAAGATTTTCAGTTTTTCACCCCTGGTGACCTCAGATGACCTTTGACCCCCACCAAAAATATTATGGTTCTTCTACTTGATATTGGGCATCTACATGCCAAGTAAGAAAGGTATCCATAATTCCAATCTTGAGATATCGTGTTTACAAGGTGGGCGTCGCACATTCACACATACACACATACGCCATCATGACTGCATAAGTTTCTCTTGTCATCGAAACCAAACAGCTATGATGGTAGCAACAACATTCTAGACAAAGAGAGAATGTCAAGAACATAAAAAACAGGATCCTATAATGACATGTTGATGATTGAATGATGACATTATAACCAGAGTATGTAGATTTGATTACTGCAAGCTTTACAAGACAGATATCAATCAAACACACAGAACAGAGATAAGAGGCTGAGAGTTAAAATCATGCAAAGTTGAAAGTGTGACTGTATGAAAGCTAACATCACATGACATCCATCAAAATCAAGAAGGAAAATGAATCCAAATATTCTGAAGTAGACTAGATTCCAGCTTTGAATCATTTCTCCATCATAGGTACTATACACTATATCCCAAGTCTAACTTAGTACTATGATCTACTCTCACGATAATTTGATGTTCAAGTAAAGTTGTGAATAATGAAACTGTAGAATGGCTTTGGTCTCACTGAGATGCAGAGCAGTTTCTCTGACTAAGAACAAGTGAATAAGAACACTTCTGAGGTCAGGATAAGCATGCTAGACAATTACCTTCCAATCACCTTGTAACTGATGTTACAGCACCACAAAACTAACTACCACAGTAAAGGGCACCAACCTTCTTCCATTGTGAGACAATCACATATAATGTGTTGAAAACTAAGAGCTGTGAACCAATTTCCCTGCCAAAAATGGGTTAATTCTCAGAAAATTGCAGAAGAATTCCATTTAAACAAGCTGTGATTGGCTGATGCTGCAGGAGGACTGCAAGTAGCATTCAGACCAATCCAAGATGTAAGTGCATTACATGATATGCACCAATGGAAAGTGGAACAGAGATAGCACTAACTAGGATTAATTGGTTTCCTCCACTAAACAGATGACTTCTGCAACTTAGACAAAACACCAAGGTACATGATTCCCACATAGAAATATTGCACAAGTTTTGGATGATTTGTTTTAAATCCAAAGTGAGTCAAAATGTTAAGATGACCTTTATGTTAATTTTGAGTTTGAGTTTGAGTTTAGCTATAAACTAAAGTCATGACAGACAGACAACAGAGTGCCTGGGTGAGTAAGTTGACTCCACCTCATGCAGTCACTACTCCTGCTTAGGAGTCAATGACAGACATATTAATTTGGGGGGGTCATGTCTCCAGGACCCAACAAATCTAATAGGGTGCCTGGGACTTCTTATCTCAATATTGGGGCTAATGGACAGGTGAATTCCAGTATTAACAAACTTTGGAAACATCACAATTCAGATGTTGGAATAAAACAACATGTCCTTCCCGATAATCACTGGGATATGGCAGGAATTAATTGCCTGTGTTATTGGTTAAAGCATTTGAGTAAAACACATAGCCCATTAATACTAATATATACGATACTTTTCAGCCCAGCTTGAAAAAAAGTGGAAAACCCTTCTGTAATCCTTTATTACACAAATGCAGGCTAGGAATGCATCAGTTTTGACATTAGAATATTAAATTCTGTTTTGACTCTTTGAAAGCATCAGAGAATGACAAACTTTGATTTGTTGCCGGTTTGGTGACAAATATTGCACAAGTCAAATGCCTGGGAGCCTAGCAGAACAACCAGTAAAGACTGCTGGTCAAAGGGTCCACTAGGCAAGTATACCGCCAGATGACTGCTAGCCTAGGGGCCCACAGGCCAGTGTACCACCAGATGTCTGCTGGCCAAGGGGCCTACAGACCAGTGTACCGCCAGATGTCTGCTGGCCAAAGGGCCAACAGACCAGCGTATCAGCCAATTGGCTGCTGGCCAAGGGGCCCACAGACCAGTGTAATGCCAGATGTCTGCTGGCCAAGGGGCAAACAGAGCAGCTTTCGGCCAATTTGCTGCTGGCCAAGGGGCCCACAGACCAGTGTATTGCCGAAAGGCTGCTGGCCAAGGGGCCAACAGACCAGCTTTTGGCCAAGGGGCCATCAGACCAGTATGCAGCCAAATAGTTGCTGGTCAATGAGCCAACACACCGGCACATAGCCATATGTCTGCTGGTTCCTTAGCCAACACACCAGCATATAGCCATATGTCTGCTGGTTCCTTAGCCAACACACCAGCATATAGCCATATGTCTGCTAGCTCCTAAAGCCAACACACCGGCATATAGCAATATGTCTGCTAGCTCCTAAGCCAACACACCAGCATATAGCCATATGTCTGCTGGTTCCTTGGCCAACAGACCGATATACAACCAGATTGCTGCCGCTTCTTAGCCAACAGACATGGTGTCTGCTGACCAAGGGGCCAACAGACCAATATACTGCCAGATGGCTCCTGACCAAGGGGCCCACAGACCTGTACACAGTCAGATTGCTGTAGGCCATATTCCTTATGGAATGAATTAACAACAATATCTCAATGTCTCTTTGGTACAATGAAAACTTGTTCTGATAGTGATGTAACCAATTGGTTATCATTAAAAGAATACAGGCCAAAAACAGATCTGCACCCACCATCAATTTGAAAGAAAAACATTCCTCAGATCAACTGAATGTACCTCCCACTGATTTGTCTGTGGCAGCGAGAATACTTGTAAGAACAGAAGTACTTGAATGAAACAGGTGATAGGAACAATTGTCTTGGTTTAATTCCTAATAATCAGTTACAACAACAAACACTTTACAACACTTCATGGAGTAGAGAAATAATTTATAGTGAATGAAGAATGAAAACATGCTGGACACGCACAGCTGGAGGGAAGATGATAAGGAGATCTGTTGGGGGTAAAATATATCATTACAGGATTTATTCTCACTACTCACCTTTGAAGTTTTAGCCATGCCATGGGCACACAAATAATTGTAGCTCTACATACCACCAAACCCCCCCCCCCCACCCCCAACCATTTCCACCCTCCCTTCCTTTGTCTCACAAGATCTAATGGCTATCATTAAAACAAAGACAATATCCCAGTCCATCATGAGTTAATACGAAAGATCTGTACATGTCCAAATTTTACAACTTGTACATAAGTTTTGACCAATCAGAAGGCTTAAAGTGACTGCACATATTAATCATAACTAGTCTTTCCCCCATTCCATAATACAAAGCTGATTTTATTTCTTGCATCACCCGTTCCACATCCTCCATTTCATTTTATGGTATCCCATTGTTTATCTCTGTCACACATTACCAGCAGAATCACATCTCTTTGACAAACTAATTTTCAACAACTTTTTGCTCATCAGTTGCCAAGTTTAACTTTCATCTTTGGCGCGGCAAATTATGGCAAACAAGTCTTGAGATGATACTTGGGAAGTCTTTGTCCCAGAGGAGCTGGGTCTTGTGTGTCCTGTTAGTTCTGGCAACAGTGACATGCATACTAAATGCCAAGAAATATAACATTGTGAGAAACAAAGTCATGCCAACTGCATCCCATTTATGACACCCAACTCCAATAAAACAGGATTATTATATGCAAATATGAAACTTTACAGCATCCATCTGGAAAGGATACAAGCAAATATATAAAATATCGGGCATGAGAAAGTGTATCTGGATGACATGCTTCCAGCCGTTGTATCAAACATTAAATAAAAAGCAAGTCGGGTACCAGAGAAAAGTACATTGTTGGTCATACGACCCATCAACGAATAAAGTAAACATGGAGAGAGTCTTGTTATGATCATCAATGTCTCTCTCTAGCAGGTCGGAATCTTTCAGCTGCCACAAGACTTAAGGCTAATGGATTTATTGTTTTGACCCTAACAAAGTAAGGGTTACAGAAAACTGGCAAATATTACCTCACTTTAATTTGCATAACAGTTCTTTGTTTACATCTTGGAGCACAGATGAGTCGATCGTTACACCTTAATGGTAATAATAGCCCCAGCTCAGCAACTTTATTGAATTAAGAACTATCGTCTCTAACCTACCGGTTATGTGCAACGACGAATAGTCACAACCAAGTGCTGCACTTACCATCCAAAAGAAGGTCTAATTTTGCCGTTTTGTGAGTGTGCTCCAATTCCTAATTTATCCCCACATGCCTTCATTATTCACAAAAACAAATTAATCTTGATAAATGGTTTTCTAACTTCCCAAGATCTGACAGTGGAGTCTCTTTTTATGTAACTCATGTAACAAATTCTTACGTTGTCATTTGCTTTTCATACTTACACAAAATTTTGCTTCTAGAAGACTGGTCCTGCAGCAAATTACAACATGCCAGCACCAACAGAATTGTTTTAACCAAGAGAACATATAACACATCCATGGCAGTGAGAAAAGCAGTTTGTTGCCCTATAATATGCCATTTCAGGTGTTTACATTCAAGGCAGGAAAATGCAAATAACTCTTGTGAAAAAGGCAATTTCCACCTATAATAAAAATTCTCATGGGAAGCTTTGTATCAGCAGCTGAGCCAGATGAATTTAAAGCAGGCCACCTAATGATTTTTTATTATTATTATCAGGTTTAAAGGAACTATTTACAAGAGCAGCAGTTTCGGAGGTTAATTGGCTCCTAAAATTGCTTTTCCTTTACAAGGTTAAGAAATTTTAATACTGCTCTGCGGAAATGTTCATTGGTAGTGCTGCCGGTAGTTACTGTCGTTAAAGTGATTCTAAAGAGACTTTCTAGCCCTCACTGTCAAACAGCAAGAACAACGGTTACAGAAACAAAGTGGATTTCTTGAGTAAACTAACATGAAAAACAAAACTGATACCAAAAGAAAATAGCATAAGTAACAGGAAGATAATTGCTGGCATGCCTAGAGTAACAAAGCATAAACAAGATAAATGAAATTGATGCCTGATCAAGTCTATTACATAGAGTGAATAGCAGTATCAACAGAAAAAATTGCTGCCTACAGTGGGGAAAAATATCATAAAAGACACATAATTAATGCTTAGATTGAATAGCTCAAGTAACAGAAACAAATTCATGCCTAGGGGAAAAAACACATGAATTACAGAAACAAAGTGTTGCATAATGAACCTCATATTTAAAAAGTTATTACTCCTCCCGACCTTTTAAGAGGATTGTCGGCTTATGCAGTTTCAAACCTCCAAATTCATACATTTGCAGTTAGTTCATATCGTAACAAACATTTCCACTGTTTTAAACATTGGCTTTCAGTAATGAAGATCTCATGTATATGAGTGATATTTCTCAAGTAATTTTATTTTAAGTAATTGGGTCAAATGTCAGAGACCAAAGAAACTATTTCTCGTCCATCTTTACCTGGTAGCAGCGTCATTGCTTATTAATGTGTTGATTACACTTTCTCTTTTCTCTAGAAATATCTACTAATGGTTGTCCTCTTGGTACATGCCAGCACCACATACCTCAATCTTCAAATCTTTTGATTGTCACCAAACAAACACACACACGCACTTGACCGTACCTGACTCCCATCTCTCACACCCCTCCACAGATGATGCACCTGACTCACTCATAAATTAAAATCTTGATATCTATTTCTACATCAGCATTGATTAATGCATCATTTGGAAGTGTGTACAAGATATGATAAACTGTGTAGCCTGCATGACGTATTATTTACTTACAAGTGCAGGGAGCTGAGGCTGGTTCGGTTGGTGCTCTAAATCTTCCTGGCACACAGGTACATTCACTATGACCAGGGTAGTCAGCATGGCTACCAGACGGGCAGGGGCTACAATTAGATCCATCTCCCAGCTGGTCCTTGTAAGTACCCACAGGACAAGCTATGAAAAAAGAAGAGAACACTTGATGAAAACTGACATTATTCTCTTGTACATGGACAAGTAATCAAGTGATTAGCTTTTGTCTCACTTATAAAAGATCCCTCTTCCAACATTTTTACATTCTATATCAAAAGTGCTTTCTGTATCATGCTATATATCTAATGCTATATGTATCAATGTTATATGCTATATGTAGCAACGCTATATGTACCATGCTATATGTATTATGTATCAATGCTATATGTATCAATGCTATATGTATCAATGCTATATATGCTATATGTAGCAACGCTATATGTACCATGCAATATGTATTATGTATCAATGCTATATGTATCAATGCTATATGTATCAATGCTATATGTATCAATGCTATATGTATCAATGCTATATGTATCAACTGAGGAGGAACTAAACTGGGATATTTGGACTTTGTGAGCGATGTTCTAAATATGAATTAAACCATCTTAAAACAACAACAACAATGTAAATTAAAATCTGTTTCCAATTTCGATAGAAATATTTCATGATCCACTGTGTCAAAGGCTGCAGACAAAGAAAACACATTACTTTGTTATCAAGTATGTAACATGAACCAAAGGTTGTCCACTCTTTTCAAACACAATATAAACTCTTTGCTTTGCAAATGGAAACATCCTTCAAGTTTTGTTTCATTGATTTTGTTTCAAATGTCAACAAACATTCTGTGGGTAAACACACCCCCCCCCCCTCCTATGAAGCAGTGATTCTCTGGGGTGCAGAAGCAAAAGGTGGCAACTTCTCTATCCTGGAGACATGCCTTCCAACCATTGCTTCCAGCAACTTATTGATCTTTTCTTTCACCAAATGATACTACATCACACTTGTTCTTTACATGCTGGATCAATACCAGATAATCAACAACCAGGAGGATAGACAGGCCCAGGATGACGCATTAATCATTGCTATCTTATTTACAGAGAGAATAAAGGATGGAGAACCAGAGAGATCAGATGCAGCTGGCCTTTCCAATCCATTACCTTTATAAATAAAACCATTATATATCATCTTAAGTCAATGTCCAGTTTAATACCAGCAAGGTGTAAACAACCTGGACTCAACCCTAGCAAAGGCCTTGGAATCATGTGAAATATACAGTTACTCCAATTGTGAGCACATAAAAATTACTTTACAATTCGTAGTGAGCATTCTTAACCTTCAAATTATTCCCAAGTTCCCAACAATGAATGGAACGCCACAAGAAGCTTGAAAACTGGTTATCATATTTAATCTTTCCAGCATATTTGGGGGTAATGATGTTTGCAAACTGGTGACCATATCTGATCTTTCTAGCATATATGGGGGCAATACTGTTTGCAAACTTGTGATCATATTCGATCTTTCTAGCAACTTTGGGGTCAATGTTGTTTGCAACCGGTAACCATATCTGATCTTTCTAGCATAATTTGCAGCACTGCTATTTCTCTGTAAATGCATGTTCATCAAATCTCATCATTTACAGAACTTCTTAAACAAATGCTTAACTTAAATAAAACTCAATCAATGAAACAAAATTGTAACAACAAAATCCACTGGTTTTCTCTAAACACTTATGAAATGAAGAGTACATAGCACTGTAAGTAATATCTTGCTCTGTAAAGTCAATGATCACAATTTTATTAAAATGTCAAATCAGTTTTCATCACTTCCATCTTTGAATATCATTAGCAGAAAGCTTTTCTTTACAAGTGGATACTGTACAAATATCTTGTTTAAGCATTTCATGTTTGTTGAGCAACAAAACGTTATAAAATCAAATCACCTCTGACAACGTACAAGCACAATCGGCAGATATAGAACAGTGGCAACATGAAAGCATTGACCACAAAGCAGATTTAATCCAGGTTTTGGGTAGAGAAATGGATGGGACCCGAGGTCATGTACAACTAAACAGAGCTATAGTTGCTACAAGTTACATACACAGACATGGGGATGCAGATTCTCCCCACTTCTACAGTGTGTCCACATTATATAGTTCCAGCCCCACTGTGTATATGATATCTTCAGTGTTTATGAAATCAGCAGGAGACCTGGGTCTATTTCACTGCATTCATCCTGGTTTGTTGATGTTGATAGCATGTACATGGTGTCATGCCAGTAAGACAAGGAGCTACAATGCAGTGTCATGGGTATACAGACCTATGTATAACATTTCACATACCAATGAAAGATCAAATCTCTCTCATTCGGTTAACAAGCACATAAGACTGCAAGAGTTCCTGTTTACTTTCAGGAAAGTTGTTTAACTTGTCAAAAAGTTGGTAAAGTAAATAAAATTTAACAATAAAGTTATTATTTGTAATAATGAGGTTGATAACTTCAATAGAAGAGGAGGGGGGAGAGGTTGTTAAACTTGTCAAAAAGTTGGTAAAGTAAATAAAATTTAACAATAAAGTTATTATTTGTAATAATGAGGTTGATAACTTCAATAGAAGAGGAGGGGGGAGAGGTTGATAAATAACCTTACATAATACCATGGACACTAATTTAAACATGTAGACACCTTTGAAGAAAGAAGTTGAAGGTTTTTCAAGAGTTTACAGTAAGTGTTCATTCTTGGTAACAGCCATGATGGGCTTAACTTATTCATGTTACAATCAACGTAACAAACAAACCAATGCTCCCAAATGTTTGATAAGAATGGTTGATTTGAATGTATCTGGATTTATGTTTCAATTCAGTGTCGTTTGCCAGACAATCATAATAGCTAGAGTTCCTAGAACAAGATATAACATTTTCAGGGATCAAAAGCTATTTGGTAAACAACTAACTCTATCCTTCAGAACAACTTTGTTTAAACACATTATCCTGACTGGCTTAAATATAATCCTCCAACATCATGGTTACTATCCACTCAATATGAAGACTGCCATCACTATGAGAAACACAGCCTTGATTCAAAAAAGTTGTTGATCAACGGACCAATTCCTTCATTGATTTCCTAAGTTGGATTCTGGGCCTGCAGGCTAGCTCCAGGCAGGATTCTTGTTAGAATCCATTCCCAGAAAGATAATAGGACCATAAGAGGTTGTGATCAATACTGATTTATGTGAAGTGTAAGATACATATAAGCCCTTATGTAAAGACTCTCCTATACTGCTGGACTATAGATAGATCATGGCAAGGCTATTGTGGTGGTTCAACAGGCACAATGGCGTTAATTCCCAGATTACATCCACTTACAAGCTATTACATGTTTTTTCAGTCTGCTCATCCTACAGTTGTCCTGTAATTTGTAAACAATATTGTCCACTTCATTCAAATGCCTCACAAAAATCTAAGAAGGAAAGGATTGTTTCTAGCACAGTTTGAAAGCAGTGCTTAATATATAGAGAACTAAGCCAAGAGACAGACCTCGGTAGGTTCAGGCTTTACAATAAAACCTTGCTGCAGATATCAGTGGCTGTAGACTCTCAACTTCACTTATACAGAAAGTCATGAAATGTACCTAATATATTTCTTTATGCATACTTATGATATCCACCAACGCAACGTCATGAATAGTGTTCCGCTAATAACTTGGTTTCTGATATTTGCAATTTCGGCTGATTTTTGCAATTTCGGCAGCATATCGGTACCGATAAATTTTAGCCTAACTGCCGATAATGGCAAACCGATATTGAACATTTTTTTCACAATAAAGATTTTTTTTTTCTTGTTACTTGCAATGATGTTAGTATAACAGGCTTATGGTAGGATATAATAGTAAGTGGTACAGCTTCCTTAACTCATCCCGGAGGGGTCTACAAGGAGTACTTGAATTCATCCAGCACATTGTATAGTAGCTAGCCACACACATTAGCTGTGTAACAGGCACCATTTAAATCTGAGTGACTAATTTAACAGCAAGATCAGCAGTGTTGGTGAACATGGCCTTGCTCACTTTCCAAGGATTTGGGGTTATTGGTTCCACAACGGTTTCTCTGAGTCAAGGCTAACTCAGTCGCTCTCTATTCATAACTATCACACATTCACAACAAAAGGTGTTTACTTTCACCATTGTGGTAGCATCTTTGTGCAACAGTCGCAGGTTTTTTTACCACCAGAGTTCGCCAAACCTCTGACCTTGGTCATGTTATACAATATCATTTGGTAAATACCTGGAAGGTGTAAGAGCGGATTGAGGGAGTCTTGTTGCCAGTGCAATTACCTCTCAGCTAGCGTAAATCTCATAGCCTGTTCCCACGAACGCGGGCTTGCTTCACTCTTGATCGACCTATCGAGGCTAGGGCAAGTTGATCCACCCTTTTACTCCGTGGGAACGGGGCAAGCCCGAGC